>JACGDI010000861.1:151207-183871 GCA_014898725.1 Jacaranda copaia
ATAAATTGGCTTGCATTTATCTCTTTCTTCCTCAGACTTGATGATTTTATTGGTTGACAGCTTTATGATATACGGGCGATGAAGGAGCTTGAATCTTTTCGTGGGCATCGGAAGGATGTCACTGGTAGGAAGTTCGAATATTGCATCTGAAATCTCTTACCTTTCCTGGAGAATGCATGCAACTTTCAACTCTTTCCTATCTGTGCTAAAGAATGCTGGAAGTGATTAATCAACTCATCTGTTTACTTTGACATGGGGCCTTGAGATCATTTGACCATTGTCACATGCAGAGTTATTTAAATAGTTGCATTCAGCTCTTTCAGTGCAAGGATAGATAGAGATTGATGCTCGAAGATTATAATTGGTTGCATTTGAAGTGAGATTTAGTTATATGGCTTGGGTTCTTGTTTGGGAGAAAACCTGCCTGAAGCAAATAAAATAAGCTGCAGATATCTTTGGAGAGTTCTAATGACTTATTAATGTTTTGTTGATGGCAGGCCATTGCTTTTCATTAAGTCATTCTGTTAATTGGCGTGAAAAACTTCCAAGTACTTTGTTTTCATGTGTTCTTGAAGCAACTCTGTCTTTTATTGTATTTCCATCCTTGAGTCTTTTCTAGGCAGTCTGTGATGTAGTGACCTTGCCCTTTTTATGGCCTCCTTATATGATACTTATGTTGCATGTATATTTTTTCTTTCATAGCGTTGGCTTGGCATCCATTTCATGAAGAATACTTTGTTAGTGGGAGTTATGACGGATCAATTTTCCATTGGCTGGTCGGGTAATTTCTTTGCCTTCTTCCTTGCAACATGTACCAGTTTCATTTGTTATCAAAGGTTTTGAAGTCCTGGTCCTTCTAGTGACTGGTATGTTGATGACTTTTCTTGAATTTGTCTCTTTCAGTATGTAAACTTCTTCGGAAGATGAAGAAGTAATGTTGAATAAGTTTAGAAGTGCATATCCATCTTCTATTAGGGATGAGAGCAGAGATCCAATGTTTAAGTAGGAATGATCAAAATCTTTTTCCTAGATTAACAGTACATGTACATCATTTTCCACAACTTCTCCTTCCCTTTTCCTCTCTCTGTAGTGGAAATGCGAAAGAGTATGTCTTTGCATCTCTGAAATTGAAGCTGAATCTTGGAAATATGTGTGTGCTACCCTGACCTTGTTTGCAAAAGGAAGCCCTTTAGTAAGAAGTAGTTCGATGAATTGAGAAGGAAAAATTGACATAGTGATGTTTCTCTTTTGCTTTGTCCCCATTTTTTTAACTTCTATTTTTTATTTTTTTCCCATTTTTGTTTTAACTTTGAATTTTTTTTTCCCTCTATGGAGAAAGATGAAAAATGAAATTATAGTTTCTTTCGTGGCTTGGCATGATAATAAGTACTTCAGGCTGCTAATTTCTCTAAAATAGTCATGTTTTGTGCATTGGCGTGTACAAATACTAATTGTCACTCATTACCATCTAATTTTCCATGGTCAGACATGAAACTCCACAGGTTGAGATACAGAACGCACATGATAACAGTGTCTGGGACCTGGCATGGCATCCTATAGGATACCTCCTCTGCAGGTACTAATTTAGCTCTAAAAAACTATTAAACTAGTATTGTTGCATGTGGTAAGTGTTTGGATCTGTGCTATATGTCTTTCTCAAAAATGCTATTGTAGAAAGATTTTTCCCTCTCACTTATGCTTGTCATCTAAAGTCGGATTTCTGTGCATGAAATACATGGTCAAGAACGTAATTCGTTCATCCTTTTTGAGTTTCTTTTTAGTTTTTCATTGTTTATGTTATTATATCATTCTGAGTTTCATAAACTCACTTAGCAGGAGGGTTTAAGAGAGATAAAGTTGAAAAGTTATGCTCAATGTGAAAGTTTAAACAATCTTGCATATTCTTACCTCTCTTGTTATCTGTGTTTTATAATCGAACAACTGGGTTGTGAGAAAAATATTATTCATGTTCTAATGAAGATAATCTAATCATATTAGATGGCTGAAATTGTTTCGATCATTTCAAATCATGATTATTCAATGAAATTCTAGTTTCTATCATCTTACTGATAGAATTTTTGCATCAAATTCTGTATTCAAGATTTTCCTCTGTTATCATCAATTATTTTGTTGCCAAGTGTACTAACATAGAGCAGATCCACATTTCAGGGAGATACCTCTGAATTCTATAATATCTCCATTGTTTGAATAGTAGGTAATGAAGAAGTTCATCAACTAGATTTCCCTAGAGAACATAATGACTCGTATTTCCCAATCTACATTCCCTGTAAGGTTCCTTTCAAAATTTGTGCTTAGCTAGCTGCTTGAACATTCAAAGTTTCAAATAACTTAGAAGCTCAGCTGCACATGTGATTATGACGAGCTATTGAAAGTTGACTCACCAATCTTTTGATCCAATGATGATCTGCTACCAGGAAAAATGCCTTCTGCCGATATTTATGTGTTTTGGTGTTTGATTATTTGAGGAAAAAATTGTTTGGTAATAATTTGTTCCTTTATACTATTTGATAACATTCTTTTCCTGAACTCTGAACTTACAGTTATTCTAGTCCTTGTGGGTTGTAGCTGTATGTCTTTGCTTGGTTCCCGTTTATTTCCTTTGATTTAAATTCATTTTCTTTTTTCTGCATCCACCTATCTCTTTTCTCCTGCCATCCCAGTACATAAAGCTAAGCCAAATAAATGAAAATACTAATATATCGCAAAAACAAAGTAATAACTTATTTAAACTACAACTATAAAGTACCTTTCATAAAAACTACAAGAGTATTGTACTGGAGTGTTTACGAGGGATTTGAAAACTTATGCTTCATGTCTCTTGCATCCTTTTAGTGGAGCATTGAAGCTGAGCTATTTTCTGTTGTCCACATTGTAGCCAGCCATGAGGAAAACTGATTTACATGCAAGACCAACTTTTATTGCTAGTTAGCTGGGGAAGCTTAGTCACTGTTGTAGAGTTCCTATCATGTTTGCTCTAAATTCAATAAACTTGATTGAGTAGCAATGGATAATTTACCAACTGACGAAAGTGTTATTGTGCAGTGGTGGCAATGATCACGCAACAAAATTTTGGTGTAGAAATAGGCCTGGGGATCCAGCACGTGATAAATTCAATACGGGACCAAATCAAGGTTTCTACTAATGTTCCCTTCTTGAAGATATTATAACATCTTACTGCTTCTGATTCAGCTCATTTCAGAGCTCTTAAATCTTAGTAATCGAGATTATAAAAATCTATGGTAATCATATCAGAAACATCTAAGATAGGCCTGTGATCTTATTTTATGCTTTTTAATGAATTTTCTCTTTCATATACATGTATTTTGGTGTTTTAACATTTAGTTGCATAAAAATCTTAGAGAATCATAAATCAGGAATATTTTGAGTGATTCGACTTTGATTGAATCTTTGTATATCTGGAGCTTGATCTTTCTTTACCCCATATCTTGAGTGCTAGCTTTTCAAAATGCTGCATTGTCTTTTTATGCTTTATATTTTCTTGAATAATTATTTTCTTTTTTAGCAGGTTTTGGTGAGCAGAGCCCTGCTCTTGGAGGGCGCCTTCCTGTTCCTTTCCCTGTGCCTGAGCCTCCCACAACTCCTGGACCATTTGGAGCTGGGCTGGCTCGGAATGAAGGAACGATCCCAGGAATTGGAGTTGCCATGCCGCTAGCTATTCCATCTCTCGATTCATCTGCTCAAGGAGAGCAGAAGCCACCTATGTCAGTTTCAATGCCTTTAGGAGCTCCTCCTCTGCCACCTGGTCCTCATCCATCTCTTCTTGTGGGCAAACAACAGCAGCCTTATCAACAAAATGCTCCACCAGTCCAACAGCACCAATCATTACCTCAGCAAATGTCCTCTATGCCATTGCCCCCACCCAATTTGCCTCAGCTGCAACCTCCTTCACATTTACCTTTGTTACCACATCCTCATTTACCTCGCCCTCCGCCCCAGCTACAACCCCATAATATGTCTGCCAATGTGCCATCTTCAATGCCAGGATCTTTGCCTATCCAGTCAATGCCTAGTTCAATCCCTGGGCCAATGCCTGGTCAAATGGTAAGGAAATAAAGCTGTAGTTTTACTACTTAATCATATCTTTGAATTTGATGGATATTTTTTCTTATATAGGGTATACAGGGTGGTGTGAATCAAATGGGTCCTCCAATGCCCCAAGGCCACTTTATGCCGATGAATCCCATGCCTTCTGGATCTGGTCCACCTGGAAATATGCCTCCAGGTGGAATTCCTAATGGATTACCTAACATGCAGGGACAACCTAACTCAAGTGGTAATCAAATGTACCAAGCAGGGGTTGGCTTCAACAGGCCACAAGCTGGGCAGGTGCCTATGATGCCAGGAATTAATCATTACCAGGTGGGAAAATTTATGCAACTGTTCTAGACTGACTTGAAAAGTTTTAAAGTATTTAGGCATTATTATTTTGATTCGACAGTCAAGATCTCTTTATACTGTGATAAGCATGCTCTTTATGTTTTGTCATTGTGTGGTTATAGAATGATGGTCTGGCATATAGTATATAGCTGGAAGTTGAAACATGGTTCTGTGTAACCTAAATTATGTAAATTTTTTACGTGTGGTTTGTTCCCTCATGCTACATTGCTGGGGATGGCAGTATCTATTACTAATCTTCACATGATGGAGATTCATGAGCAGGAACTCCTTTGAGAATTGGTGTTTTTTGTGCAGAGCTCGAACTATATATGGCATTTGCTGAATTTAAACTTTTTATAAACTCCTATGGGTTGTGTTTCCTCTGTTGCTGGGAATTTGTACCTGAGAGTCATTTTTCTCACTTAATATACAGATGTACCTAAGTGCGTTTTCCTTGAAAAAAATGTCACATGAGAAAGGCATATGTAATTTTCCAAGAAGAAAAGGAAAAAGAAATAGAATTAAAAGATCGTACTTGCCATGTCCAAGTGCATGTGTACACTTTCGCCATGAAATTTGGGAATTGATTATTTCTGGCAATTAGACATGGATTGCACCTAACATAGCTCAAGCCCATACAATGTAGGGGAGTATTATCTCTTCTTTTTGTGATCCATCTATCCCAAACTATTGCTCCTATTTCTGTTTTGGCATGTCCCAAAATAAGACCCAAGTCCCAAATGAAATTTCTTCCTTTTGAAACACTACATTTTTAATTAAAGTAATAGTGTGACACTACTAACCTTCTACCACTATATATCTAATGGCAATAGTGTGAAAATACATTAAACCTTCGTCTTTTCAGCTCTTTTCTAAAACTCAAATACGCTAAACCTTCAGTTTTTCTACTCTTAACTACAACTATGCTGAATTTAGAGTGATCTTTATGGTGGAGGGACTATAATTTGGAATTTAGTTAACACCAAAATAATATAATGATAATTGAAGTACAGAAAATACATGGAAAATATAGCTAAGACTAAATTCATGTTTTGACTTTGATAGCCAAGTTTGTCGTCCTTGATGTGGGTGGGAAAGTGAGCCTGGATAATATGTCGAGCTCACTGTGAGGGTAGTATTTGCTGCCTGGATATATGGCTAGGGGATAATAACTGATCTTGAAGGTTGAAGTAATGAATTACTCAAGTATATCGTGTATAAATTATTTGGTTCTGTTGATGGAACCAGTCAACTTAGTAGAGTTTGTGCTACCTATGTAAATTAAAGAGTTCACTCTTGACCAATTGTGTAGTAGATTGAGACTAGACTTTTCACTAAAATATTGTGTTTGTAAAATTAATGAGACGATGACTGCGAACAAATCGTAGAATTTCATTTTGTTATCTGTATTAGAGTTCTAAGAAAAAGATCTAAAGAAAGAATAAAACTACTTCCCATGATTTTTTTAGCTTTTCCTTAGACCGGATGTGTGATCTAGACCTGGTTCTGGGGGAAGGAATCAAATTTTTGTGTTGAAATCAAGGCCTTGGAAATTTGATGGCCTGAAGAAGATGCAGCACCTCCAGTATTATTTTCCTGCCCAACTCTCAGAGGGGCTCTCTCTCTCTCTCTCTCTCTCTCTCATATCTTGTTGAAGTGTTTTCTTTTGGGACATTTTGTTAGTTCTATTTGGGGCTGATGCTTGGCATACTTATTGCTGCAGTCTGGAAATCCAAATGCCCCTGGGATGCAAGCAAGTTTTAATCTTCCATCTGGGATTCCTCCACCTCTGCCTCCTGGGCCCCCACCACATGGTCAAGCTCATCAGTAGACCCAACTTGTATATTTTTGTTCCTTTTTAGGTGAAAAAACAGTGGATTGATCTCTCACATTTGTTTTGTAAATTATTGCTCTGATGACATTTTGGTGATATAGCCAGCAGCAGCTGTCATATATATGTTCTTCTAAACCTGACTGTGCTGCCCGATGTTTATGGTCATATTACCATTTTCTGTTGAAAATCGAATAAAAAAAAATTACTGGCAATGACTCATTAGTGGTTTGTATATACTCTTCCTTTCTGCAGTTTAAAGGGATGATGATTTAACCTTATTAGTAGGTTGTCTAATGTTGGAAAACATACTTTCGGAGAGTTTGCGTGGAACACAAGGCTTGGCCCAAAGGGCAAGGAATGGGGACTTTGCGTGATATATTTTCAACAACATTTGCTGATGGATATATGTCCTCTAATTCAAAGCAGGCTTACGGCATCAAGTACTGGCAATGTAATTTTAGTAGAAATGCAAGTTTTGTTGATAGTACCGGGGACAAGTGAAAGCCTTAACAAGCTAATTCAGGCAGAACACTAAGCAGCAAAATTTCTTTTCCAAGGAGAGGTCCCTAAATAAGCACTCGGTAGGCCATGTTATGATTTCACAGATGAATGTTGCGATAACTTGATTTGCTGCACACTCACAAATATTATAGGCTCCACATAAGCATATCAACACAGCACGGTAAGCTGTATAAGGCTGTGATGAAGTGTGTTGTTTCCTTCCAGTTCTGCTCCGATGCTGTGATCAATAATCATCCAGTCATTCAATCTGGATGTGCCCGTTGTGGCTAAAACTCCTCCAACAGCCACAATTGCAAGGGGTGGTCCCGCTTACTTTCTGAAGATGCTATTATGGGCCAGGGCATGTCTTCTGTCAGGGTTTCAACTGATAGATGTGGCCATCAGTTCCTATGCTGGCATGCAAGCCCACCTCCACTAGATGTGTTGTTATGATAGTATACCTTCCAAAATTTCCATTAGGCAATGCATATTTGATCCTCCCCTTCCATGCTTGAATGCTGCATACATCATCAAAGACTAGCAAACACCTTATTTGCTTCAAGAATTTATGGATCACTGACTTCCGCTGATTGACACCCCTATTGCTCATCCCTTGAGGCATCGGCTGTTTGATTTTGTCAACAGGTGTTGAATTGTGTCTTTAAGGAGCTCATTCTGAATGACTCGAGAAACAGTGACCCAAGCATTGCTTTGGAAGTGCTTCTTGACTTGCGCATCATCATAAACTTTCTATACAAGGGTGGCTTCCTCTGAATCACAGAAACAACACCAAGTTTAGAGCCACCCTCCCAAATCCACTCTATCAGCTCTTTCTTTTGGCTTTTTACGCCCACAGGATCAGGTTTTTCAACCCACAGAGCGTCACCTCTTCAATCATATGCTGCGTCATTCACTGGGTTTGAACTTTGTTCTGTTATGCTGATTTTTGTAGCAGTATTTCTTGAGGCGCTCTGCCATGCTGAAGACTTGAATCCTGATGCTTTTGATCTCCAGAGCGATCCTACTATTGAAACTTTTGTTTCTGATCCAGCTGAAAATTGTACATATAAAATTACTAGGCATGTGGCTGCTTTGATTATTGAGTTCTAAGTGGGGTATGAATTTGTCAAGAAAATCTTCAACATCATATGCAACATCTCTAACTTGCTTCACCTAAATCCCAAGCTCCAGATCACTTTCCTCCACAACATCAGCACCTCAGAGGAACACCGTCATTCTTTCCAGTTCATCTTTTGATATTCCCCACTCTTCCTTCGCTTCCTTCAGATCTCTCAGCTTCTCTTCGAATATGATTGTCAACCTGTCTTGTAGCAACATTACAACAAACTCTACCATTTCCACTCCTATTAAAGATGTTAGTGTTTGTTTTGCAAGTTATTATACAAAGATTTGACAAGAGACTAGAAACTAGAAATTAGTTATAACAAGAGAAACTTTGTATTCAGCAATGCCTGTGTGGTCTTCTTTCTTGACTAATGATTTGCTGAAGGTGCACATCAAGTTCTTGGATAGTCTTTCTATATCAAAGTAAATGCTGGACTGTGAGGCTTCATATTAGATTATCTTAAACACAAGTATAGGCAATGAAAAAATCATGCATAAAGCACTTTCTTCCACACTTGACCAAAAAGGATCTGTTGGCTTTGGAACAAAGAATAGGAGAAGCAATTAATTTATTCATTAGCATAAACAATTACATATATATATATAGAGAGAGAGAGAGAGAGCAAGAAAACAGACTTTTCTTAAATCAGCTATTACATGATGCCTAAATTAGTGTAATCCTTAAATTAAGCACAAACACAATACAACTTTCCAAAGTCATAAAATACAAAATTGACTATAAATTTTGAGCACCAATATTAGCCCTCAATAGTAGCTTAACTTCAGAGCTGACTAAAGAAAAGAAGTTTTAACAGCGGGAGTGCCACAATCCACTCACTTTTAACACTCCTTCTAATTGGCACTTTTGCTGGAAACTCCCAAACTCCACCTTAGGTGTTCAAACCAGTTTAAATCTTATATTTCATTTCATGAATGTATGACATGCGTATTCACTATTTCCTTATAAAAATAATTTTTTGAGAATCAGATTCATTTGGCAAAAATACAACGAGTTGGAATAGGAAATTAAATAGAGGATCCCAAGTGGTGTTCAAACCTTGCTTTTGGCAAAGCTTTGGTTAAATTGCTTGCAATTTTGGTCTTCATAGCTGCAATAAGTTAGCTTAAATTCATCCTCCTTTTCTGCTTCTCTAACAAAATGATACTTAATCTTGACGCGCTGGTCCTTCCATGAAATACTGGATTTTTTTGTCATAGCTATAGCTCATATGTTGTCTCAAAATATTACAGTAGCCTTCTCTTGCTTGTATTGAAATTCTTCAAGAATGTTTCTAAACCAAATGGCTTGATTGACAGTGGTAGCACCATCAATATACTCTGCTTCAGCAGTTGATAGAGTCAGAAGATCTTGCTTTTAGTCCCAACTTTTCAAGCCAGAGTCAATAGTAAAACGTAGCTTGAGGTACTTTTCATGTCATCAAGTGAGCCACCTCAATCACTATCTGCATATCCAGTCAACTGAACTTCATTTCGCTTCTCAAACCAAACACCAAAACCTGTTGATCCCTTCACATATCTTAATACTCTTTCTGTAGTTTCTAAATGTATTTCATTTGGAGCTTACATAAATCTTGACAACATTGTAGTGAACATAATGTCAGACGTGTGGTGTCAAGTATGCTAGAAAACGAATCAAACTCCTATATACTTCAGCATCAATTTCAGCAGCTCCATCTTCTTTGCTCAATTTCTCATTTAAGACTAAAGGAGTGTCAACATTTTTGCAATTCTCCATGCTAAACTTTTTCAACTTCTCTTTAGCATAATTTTCTTGGCTTATGAAAATCCCTTGCTCAATTTGAGTAGTTTCTGTACCAAGTATGATATTTCTCCTAAATGAGTCATCCCAAACACATTTTGCATTTCCTTTTTGAACATTTGCACTAAAATAATGTTCCTACAAGTTATGAGGAGATCATCACATATAAAGAAACAATTAATAGATTATCACCTGTTTGTTCAACATATAAGTGGCTTCACTAGGACTTTTCTTGAACCACAATTTCAGGAAAGATCATCTATCCTACTATACCAAGCTCTTGATGCCTGCCTTAAACTATATTATGACAAGAATTGTGTAAAGAATGTTTCTGCTTTCTACTAATAATTAGTATGCATATACACTACAAATAAATATAATATTAGTGAAAAAAAATAATTGATTATGTAAAAATTATCATAAATGACGTATTAAGTAACAAAAACTTTTATTTTGTCATTAATGATATTTTTTAACTGATAAAACTTTTTATTTTTCACAATACAATTTAGATAGTGACAAAAGCTGATATTTTAAGTTGTCACTATCAATACTGATTAAAAAAAGTTTCCACTATTAACAATTAGTGATATTTACAGTGATAACATAGTGACAATCAAAATTATCACTATGATTTGTGATAAAATTCTAATTGTTATTAAATTGCCAATATAGGTGTGTCACAATTGTTAATTGTGACAACTTAAACATTTTTGTCATTATTAAGTTAGTAAAAATTACTAGGGTGACAACACAATTTTTTGTCACTTAATATATGTAATTAGTGACAACTTTTGTATTATTACTTATTATTTTATCAATAACTTTCCTCTTTCAGTCGTTCTTATAGTGATAGTGATAACAAAAATTTTATCGCAAATCATAGTGATAATATTATTGTCGTTAGTCTGCCCATATACATATATCACTAATTAACACTATTGACTACTTAAGACTAATTTTTATTAGCATTAAGCTTGTTAAAGCCATTATTAAGGGAATTCAATAATTACTATTATTTAATAGTTAACAAATATCAAACTGACAACTTTTATTTTAAATTTAATATTGTTGTTGTTTTTGTTTATTTTTTTATTAATTGAATCAAGAAAGTTGTCTTTGCGCGAGAGCTTGATCAAGTGCATTGGGAGCTTGATGTCACACCCAAGCTGAAGACATGCTAAGAAGCAAGATAGAAGAGGTTAACGCTAATTTGGAAGGCTCTGGAATTGTGTAGAAACTTGTAGGACTTGTATAGAAGTTTCTAGAGTAGGTTTCTAGAAAAGTTTGGAGTAGTTCTAGAATATTCTAAAGTAGGGAACCTTTTGAAAATGTAATCGAGGCCGCAAGATTGAGACGATCTCCACCATCCATTTGGGAGGAGACTTGTATAAATAGGCTAGGAGTTCATTTGTAAAAAAAAAAAGTAGGGAAAAGTAGAAGTGAAGTAAAGAACAACTTGTAAGCAAAGTAGTGATCGAATAATACAAAGCCTCTTTAAGTTTCTCTCAAGTTTCTCTTGTACTTAAAAGCTTGGCTAACTCACTTAGCACACACAGCACTTGAGCATTTGTAAACAGGGTTAAGCTCACTTAGTTAGAGTCACAAGGGGCAAATAAAGAGTTAAATGCCACACGATAGCTTGTAAGGGATATGTCCGTGACAGATGGTATTAAAGCCCAGTTGAGTGTGGTGCTGTGAAGAAAACTGAATGGCCAACAGAAACATTTCAGCTGTTACCCAGGAGAGGGGCAAGGAGAACGTGCCAACCCACAGTAAGAAGAAACAGCAGGACCGAAGTAGGACTTAGGAAGGTGTTGCTTGAGGAGGTGATGTTAGCGAGTTAAGTGAGAGGGTAGAACGAGTTGAGCACACTTTCGAGACGTTAGAGAAGCATATACTCGAACAACTTGACATGTTCAAGAGAGAACTTCAGACTTGCCTTGATGCCAGCACTCTATCGAAGGAATGGGTGGCACGGATCAAAGCTAAGATGGATGAATGTTTGGTTCATATGGATGAGGAGATTTGGGGCATCACATAAGCACTCCAATCAAGCATCAAGAGGATGCATGAGGAGATCACATTATGTCGATAGGCAGTGGCTAGCAGGGCTACCACTTTAGGGGTCGTCACTATAAGAGTGGATCATCTAAAGCCCAACACAATCGATGGAAAAGGGATGCATAAGAGGTTGAGAACTTCTTGTGGCAAATGAAGACATACTTTGAGGGTATTGGCCTTACTAATGAATTGACAAAGGTAAGGATGGCTTCTCTCTACTTGACCAATGTTGCTACATTATAGTTGCAAAGGAAACAAGCCGACATAGAAAAAGGGGTAAGTCTGGTTAACACTTGGGAAGACTTCAAATGAGAGCTGAAGAAAAACTTCTACCCAGAGAACATCATCTATGAGGCCCAAAAGAAGTTGTGAGAGTTGAAGTAATGGACAACTATTCCAGCATTGTGAAGGAGTTCACAACGTAGATGCTTTAGATACCCAACATGGCGGAGGAGGATTTGATGTTTTGTTTCATCAATGGCCTCCAAAGTTGGGCAAGGAAAGAAATGCAATAGAGGAGTGTGATGACCTTAGATGAGGCTATTGCGGTAGCTGAGTCTCTTATGCAGTATCAAAGGAATGTTAACCACGACAAACTAAAGAATGATGGGAGTAACTCGACTAAAGGTAAGGGAGAAAAGAAGGACCATAGGGGTAGCCATGATAAGTCCTCATTCGGAGGGAAGAACTACGACGATAAAAAAAAGGCATTTGTGCCCAAGAGTGGTTGCTATATGTGCAAGGGGCCGCATGTGATGAAAGACTACTTGAAGTTGGGTTCCTTGTCGATTATTGTTGAAGAGCATGAGGCAACAATGAGTAGCCCAAAACAAGGTGCAAGCCACATTGGATCTTTACAATTGTAAATGCCCTTAATGCCAAGGCAATACCTACGGCATTGAACAAAGAGCTGTTGTACGTGAAAGCTAACATCAATAGCAAGCCCACTAAGGTAATAGTGGACACGAGGGGGACACACAACTTTGTTGCCAAGCAAAGGATGAAGTGTTTGGGCTTACACGTCATAAAGGGAGATGGTTGGCTTAAGACGGTGAACGCAAGTGCTAAGCCACTCAATGGAATTGCTAAAGGCATAGACATAGAGTGGGCACTTAGAACGGCCAAGTACACTTCTCAATAGAAATCGATGGATGACTACAAGATCATGCTAGGGATGGACTTCCTACGCAAGGTGATTACAACCCTATGTCTTACTTCAACTCAGTGTGCATATTAGATAAGCAAGCGACGTGCATGGTACCCACAATGAGTGCACTCTGAAGGAATGGCAAGATGCCACAACTGTCAGCTATGAAATTGGTCAAGGGGGTCAAGAAGGGAGAGCTGATGTGTTTAGCAACCATGAAAGTGCAGGAACCAATGAATGGGGCACAAGAGGATGATGTACTACCCAAGATAGAGGAGTACAAGTCTAGTGAAACAAACATAGTAGTCAATGCCCCAAGTCAAAAGGTAGGACTGGCAATCGTAAGCCTAGCCAAAGGGATCGTGTTGGACAAAATCAATCAAGCATTGGAAAATGACCCAGTGGCTAGGGAGCTAAAGAAGTTAGCTGAGGAAGGGAAGACATATCGGTTCTGGGTAGATGATAGACTACTCTACACTGAGGGGTGACGCTTGTATGTGCCTACGTGGAATAACTTAAGGCAGGAGCTTATTCAAGAATGCCACGATAGAAAATGGATAGGACACCCAGGCCAAAAGAGAACTCTAGCGCTATTTGAGATGGCGTACTTTTGGCCTCAGATGAGGGATGAGGTCAAGGTGTACGTATGGATGTGCCACATATGTTAGTAAGCTAAAAGGTGAGAATAAGCAACTCGTAAGACTACTCAAACCATTACCAATTCCCGAGCATCCATGGAAATCCATCTCCATGGACTTCATAAGTGCCCTACCAAAGTTTGAAGGGTTTAGTTCAATCATGGTTATGGTGGATAGGTTTTCCAAGTACGGGACCTTTATATCATGTTTAAGGGATTGCACGGCAGAAGAGACAGCACGAGAATTCTTCAAGAACATGGTGAAGTATTGGGGGTTGCCAAGGAGTATCATAACTGATTGAGACCCTTACTTCATGGGAAGCTATGGATGGAGCTTTTCAAATTACTTGAGATAGAGCTGTCCTTCTCTATGAGTTTTCACCTACAAACTGACAAGTAGACTGAGCAGGTGAAACGCTGTTGGAGTGTTACTTGAGGCACTTTGTGAGTACCAATGAGAGGGATTGGGCTAAGCTCATAGAGGTGGTATAATTTTCCTATAACTTGCAGCGGAGCAAGGCCATGGGACAAAGTTTGTTCCAGCTAGCAATGGGACAACAACCAAACACGCCACACAAGCTAGCAACATCACTTGAGGGAAAGAATACCGGCGCGATCAAAATGGCTAAGTTATGAAAAGAGCAGGCCGACTTAGTCTGTTCAAGCTTGGAAAAGGCCTGCAAGAGAATAAAGAAATGAGTTGAGGAGAAACAGCACTCGAGGGAGCTCAAGATTGGCGACAAGTCATGGTGAAGCAATTGCCTCAACAGTTCAAAGCATTCCGAGGAATGCACAAAGGCATGGTTCACAAGTACAAAGAGCCGTTTGAGATCATGGCATGGGTAGGCAAGGTCTTTTATCGACTGGATTTACCAAGTAGTTTGAAAATTCATTCGGTCTTCCACGTAAGCATGTTGAATCCTTACTAAGGGGACAAGGATGACCCAAGTCAAGGAGAATCATGTCGAACACCTCTTGCTATGACAAAGTCATATGATAAAGAAGTGGAGGAAGTCCTAACATCGAAAGTTGTGAGATGGCGAGGCGTCTTACCAAGTATGCAGTACCTAATTAAATAGAAAGGACTACCTGAGTTTAAGGCAACCTGAGAGACTAAGGAAGGACTTGTGGTAGTTCCGGTACCAACTCCAAGATTTCGACGTGACAAGGGTGTTGCTAACTTAAGTGGGGGAGGATGTCACACCCCAGCCGAAGACGTGCAAGGAAGCTAGACAGAAGAGTTTAGCACTGATCTGAAAGGCTTTGGAATCGTGTAGAAACTTGTAGGACTTGTATAGAAGTTTTTAGAGTAGGTTTCTAGAAACGTTTGGAGTAGTTTTTGGAATATTCTAGAGTAGGGAACCTTTTGGAAATGTAATCTAGGCCGTAGGATTGAGACGACCTCCATCGTCCATTTGGGAGAAGACTTGTATAAATAGGCTAGGAGTTCATTTGTAAAATAAGAAGTAGGGAAAAGTAGAAGTGAATTAGAGAACAACTTGTAAGCAAAGTGGTGATTAAATAATACAAAGCCTCTTTAAGTTTCTCTCAAATTTTTCTTGTGCTTAATACTCGGCTAACTCACTTAGTACACATAGCACTTGAGCATTTGGCAAATAGGGTAAGACTAACTTAGCTAGTGTCGCAAAGGGTGAACGAGGAGCTAAATGCTGCACGATAGCTTGTAAGAAACAAGTTCGTGACATTGAGCTAGATTTGGGACTTGGGAACCATCAAACAAATCAAGCTTAGCTTGTTGCATGAGGGTATTAAATTAGAGTTCAACGGCAGGTCGATTGAAAAATAATAGACTTTTATTGTGGATTTAGATTTCCTAAAAATTGGAAAATGAACCTCTAGGATCTAGATCTAACTAACCTTGAGAAAAACAAAGGCTAATGATTTATAAAACCTGCTTAATCAAGCTCTCAAATTCAAATTTTGTTCAAATTAAATTATAGTTCTTTGTTTGATTTGTTTTGAGTCCTATGGAGTCTTGAAAACATGTTAGAGCATAAACCTGCACTCATCACAACATAAGGATTTAAAACAAATATTTCCTTTGTTTTTGTTATATATATATATATATATATATAAATATTTTTTTTTTTTCAAATTTTGCATCGGGCTGTGGTGGGCTGAAGAGGAAATGTGATAAAATCTTCGGGCTATTTGGTTTCATTTTCATTTTTGCATGAAATATTGGAAATGTAATAGTTGTATTAGTTTGGTTTATAAACAATATAATGTAAGAACATGTCCACTAAGGAAAAGAAGATTTTTTTTTTTCCCCTTAAAATATATATATAGGATTAACATTTTATTGGTGCTTTGAAATGTCTTAGTAGAACAATTAAAATTTCTTCAACTAATTAGTAACTCTACCTAAAGACCTAAAATTAACTAATTCTATGGCCCTAAACTGTGGGCAAGATTATGTTAAAAACTTTAACCTCACAAATTGGTGGCTGCCGCCTGCATAGTGCATACATATAATTAATTGTAAATGGGATTGAATTTCTCTTTTGCCGAAGAAGTAATTACACAGGAAAATATGTGAGGCTGATTTATCTAAATCTAATCAGTAATTTCTTTTTAAGTATACCAACCTGTATACAATTAGTGTGTGTGTATGTATATATATATACCTGAATAACGAGGACAAAATTGAAGTAATGAAAATTGATTAATTTCATCGTACTAATTCCAAGTCGTTCTTGCTGTTATCCCTGAGGCATTCTTCTCTCATGGATCAAATTAAATGGGGTCTGGGATTGTTGAAGTGGGGCTTGAGAAAGAACTGTTGCGCCCCTTGCTCCAAGCAGCTGCTGATCACTGATGGAGCATTTTCTGATGACAATATTAATTATTACAACTGAGATGTCCTTGAACAATGTTGATTCCTGAAAATTAAATTTAATCACACAATTAATTAAGGGACATGCATGCAATATTCTAATTTCTTGATAATTAAATGAATGCGTTAATTGGCCGCACGAGCACTGATCATGAAAATACAACTAGTAGTAGTTATTACCTTTATCTTTCTAAGAAGATCGTAGCCGGTTATTGCTGGCATATGGCAGTCTGTGATGATCAAATTTACTGCTACTTTGTGATGAATAATTAATATTCTTCTTGGTGGAGTTTGAATTAGTATTTTCATCATCAAGCAATCCCAGAAATTCTAGAGCCTTCACTCCAGAATCCACAGCAGTAACTGCAATATATATATATATATACATATATATATATAATTAATCATGATAATATATAGCTAGTAAAAATAAACTGAATAATATGTATGTATGTATTTTGTGCAAAACTAAAATTAAATTTCACCTTGATAAGATGAAGTCTTGAGGAGCTTCTCTATCATCAACACCTTGATAAATGATGATGATGATGATCGTTCAGAATCAATCTTGAAGATTTTCTCACTTGGATTTTTCAATTGCACAACAAGCAATCATGATATGATATGATATGATATATATATATATATATATATATACTTTCTTTGCTAATTAGTTTGCTTTGATTTTGTTGGATTCAATTCTTAAAAAAAAAAATACTTATTCTTATTCACTTTTTTTAGGAATTTGAAACTGACCTATGCAAATATTTTTAATAAATTTTCTATATGTATCTATATATATAATACAATTGCATAAATAAAGTATATATGTAAAAATGCATATACACGCAACACATATTAACAAACTAAATATATATATATATGTGTGTGTGTGTGTGTATGTTATGTATGTGTATACTTAAATGTACATGTCCAACAGTATATGTACATATAATACAAGAATTTATGAAATAGATTAATTCTTTGTCAAAATGTTTGCTAAAATATAAACAAACAAACAAACAAACAACAAACAGTCTTCATATACTGTTGAAATTTCTCACCTTAACAATGAAATTCTCTACGTCAGCTTCCGCACATTGGAGATCTGTTGAAAAAAGAAAAACAGAAAACAAACTCTCTCTCTCTCTCTCTCTCTTCCCCATATCTTTTGTAATTTTGTAGCCTGCAATCCTTGAGAATCAAAAGCGACGCCATGAGAGAGGTACGCTCAGTGCATCGTGTACGTAATATATCCTATAATTTATTATATATATAAATACACACACACACACACACATATATATATATGAATTTACATATATAAATATATTTGGCTTCAAATACTTGATTTTGGACTCGGTTAATTGATCCCATTTTTCTATGATCATGCGATTACGAATTTTAAGGGATGCTATTGCTTATTTTAATACATACATACATACATATATCTATATATATATATTTCCAAATAAGGATCACAAAAGTTGTCAAATTTTGATTTTTCAAATCAAACTAAAAGTTAACCTGTAGGTGTACACAGTGTCTAATTTTATCTACTTTTGTTGCTGTTTAAATATAAAACAAATTATACGAATTCAAAATTATAAAAGTCTCAAATTGAAATTCCACCAATGATATATATGTGTGTGCGTGTGTGTGTGTTTGTAGCCTAATATTATAGTTAAATCCAGTATAACTGTTATGAAATTATTAAATATAATTAATTAATATTTGACATATATGACATATTGATACAAGAAATTACTACTCTAAGAATAATAAATAGTTTTGGAATTAATAGCTAGTTTTAAAAATTGAGGTTTCGATTGCCTATCGTAATTAGGGAGACGAAGAAAAAGGAGAAAGTTGGTAGTTTCCAAAGAGATAATGGTCATCTAAATTTAGAAAATGCATCACTTAATTTGTATATAATTTTAATTTTTACTGCCATTAATTGTAATAATATGTCTACCTTTTTATGGTAAGAAACAAGGGATTAGTGTTGGACTTTCAAAGTGAATGATTTGTTTTGAAAACAAGTTGGTGGTGGTGGCGCGCAGCCAAAGATAATTAAATCAAGAAATTTGGATGGACAAACACAACTAATGGTGCAAGTATTTTGACTTCAAAATTCGTGCTGTATTTAATGAATAATATTGATAGTTATAATATATTATTTTTATGATTTGTTACATACCAATTTTATGTGTTCCTAGGTATTATTGTTGCAATCATGTTATAGTGTCGCAGGCAAATCAATAAATTTGATAGTAACTAGAGGGGTGCATGTGCGTTGTACGTGATTTGTTAATTTTATATTTAATTAATATATAAAATATTACTTAAGTAATTCATATCCGATGCATCTTGAAAATTTCATAGTTCTGTTAGCATAATACAAGTGAAAAATTAAACTGATAAAAGTATATAAATCTATACTTAGTTGGGTCGTAGTGTTTCTTGGTCATCCACTTGAATGAAACTGAAAAAAAAAATTATAAAGGAAATATATTAAACTCTAAATAAGTTTAAAATCAAGAATCCAATGAAATCTACCATTTATTAAATTAAATGGAAAATTTGTAAGAAGTAAGTGTATATTTTGAAGTATGAAATGTAATAAGGAACTTAGTAGTAAATGGAAGAATTTTGTAAAAATTTTGTGTCGACTTACATTTGGATGTTTGAGTCTTGTGGTATTGATACTTCTGCTTCCATATTTCCTTGTCTATGTGATGTGCATCCTAATAAAAAATATATTATTATTGTTTTTGATAGTAACAAATAATATGCTATTTAAAAAATAAATAATGTTAGTACTTGCATTTAAAACTTCTTTGTAGACAACATTTTTTGTGCACATTTTCCCTCTAGCATTGGCAATATCTGGTTTGATCAAGACTTTTATTGTAGATAGTGATGTTCCTCTAGAAAGAGCCACATATAATTGGCCATGAGAGAAGATTAACTGTGGCAAATAGACTCCTACATTTGAAATTGTTTGTCCTTGTGCTTTATTGATTGCATGGCAAAGCAAAGTCTAATTAGGAACTGAATACACTTGAATTTGAATGGGTAGCCTTCATTTTCAGTTGGCAAAAGTGGTATCCTAGGTATAAATACATGTTTGCCATTATGCTGACCAAATACAATCTTTGCATCAAGTATGTTATTCTTGAAATCATTGCATAACATTCTCGTACCATTACACAATCCATTTGATGAATCCAAATTCCTCATAAGGATTATTGGGCAATTTTTTTTCAATACCAACTTGTGTGGAGGCGAACCATTTGGAGTCAAAGAGTTCAGAAATTATTTTTCATGCTCTTTATTTGTATCCTCAATAGCTTCATCAAAACTACTAAATGTCCTTTCTTCTCTAGGAAATATAGAGATCAACTTTCCATTTAGTTTACCAACATCTTCATTTCTAGTTGTTAGTATTGCTCAACTTGTCATGTAGTTCACTAAATCAACATTCTTCCTCAAACTTGGGAAAATTTCATTAATAAGTTGTTCTATGGAGTTTTCTTCATTATTATACTTGATAATCATCTCTTCAGGAATATTTATGTTTCCTTCAACATCAACTGGTTCCTTTCCATCTCCAACTCTAAGTAAGAAATTACTAAACATGCTGTCATTTCTAGCTCTCATATTTCTTGACAAAGTAATTTTTGTCATTTTATTCCATAGTTTTGACTTCACCAAGCTTGCATAAATTGTTTGATGAATTGTAACCCTTGGAGCAACTAGTAATACTTGTCTAAAGTCTCCACCAAACACCATCACTTTTCCACCAAAATACTCTTCATTTTCCATTATGTCTTTAAGACAATCATCAACATTTTCAATTACCCATCTCTTAGCCATGGGAGCTTCATCCCATATTAACAATTTGGTTTGACACAATAGCTTTGCAACTCTACTTTGTTTGGATATAATGCACTTACTTGACTCATTTGCATCTATTGGTATTTTGAAACATGAATTTGTTGTTCGACCTTCTAGCATTATTGCACCTGCCACTCCAAATGTTGTAGTTGCAATTGCTATTTATTTTTTGGATATAAGATGAGCAAGTAATGCATGATACAAGAATGTTTAGCCAGTACCTCTTGGTTCATTAATAAAGAACATGACACATTTGTCATTTTGTACACACTCCAAAATCATTGAGAAAGCACTAAGTTGTTTAAGATTCAACTTTAGTGGGGCTTCACAATCTTCCGAAGGTATTTCTATTAACATCTCATCTTGTATCTCTCTTGGCGAATTACAATAGACATTATCAACGTCAATTGGAATGCTTGGAAGATCATATGAATGTATGCTTTTCCCTATGCCTTCTAAGAAAAAGTTCACACTTTGCAAGGTTTTGGCAAGTTGTAGATCAATTGAATTTCTTGATTCTTTTCTGAAATCTTCAGACAATGCTTCAAAGTATGTACCCTAAAGATTTCTTACATCTGTTGCATCACATAGACCAATATAAATGCAAATAATCTTCTCAATTCATGTGGCGTTTGAAAACTAATGGCTTCATCTAGACATTCAACAATACTTCAATCAAATTCCAACAATCCTCTTTTTTGTGCTACTTCCTTGAAGCTTGAGCATCTTAACCCATTTACTGTTAGCAAATGTTGAAAAGATGTTGGCCCTTTGACGTGATTTAAAAGTAATTTGAGGTAATATCTTTCTCCTTCTATGGGATTTGCGACATGTATACAACCTATCATATCGCTTTTCTTCCTTTTGTTCTAACATTTACGTTGATTGTGCCAAACATAATGTTCCAAAAATTCTTTGTAAAAATATTTCCTTGCTTTTTAGTTTTTGAACACATAGAAAAATATTCTATGAGCATTGTTTTTGAGACATGATCAAATTTGAGAATGTTCTATAAATTTTGATTTGCCCAATAAGTGACAGATTGTTGATTTGGGAGATGAAGTTGCAAATCAATAACTGCTGGGTATATTTCATTCAAATTGAATTCAAAAATTCTCCACATTGCTTCTTGAGTAGAGAACCACCTAGCATCTTGAAAATGCTTGATTTCGTCAATCGTGTTTTCATCATCACCGTGGGTGATATTAATGGCAACTCTATCATGCCCCTTGTAAATATATTTGTATAGATACTTCACTGCTATCACTCCTGAACATATCTCCCTGTTGATATGACAATTATACCTAGATAAGAGATATGGATTGTAAGGTACTACCCACTGGTTATTAAGTTGTGCATTACAAACTTCAACTATCATTCCAGTTTTCCTCCTTCTGTAAATCGGATACCCGTCTTTTCCTTGAATTGTACTCTCACAATATGATTGTGGATAATGGTATTTGCATTTTCCATCAATCATATAAGAATTGTTCCTTGTTTTCTCTCCACATAGTTTATACATCATATGTTTAAGAAACTAAGTCATAGAGTGTAGGTTGTTTTTCTAGATCTGGAAGTTTTGCACAGACAAATATGTCAAAGTACTCTGGACGTGTAATTTTGTAGTTGGAGTTTAGAATTATCTACAAATGAGCATGTGGCAATCCTATTTTATGAAATTCACTCATATGTACACGTGCAGCTACTTTTCCAAATATCTCCTTTTTAAATAACTAGTCTTTCAAATCTTGTAATTTTGCTCAAAAAGTTCTCAAAGTTAAATCTAGTCAATCTTAAGTTCTTTGTCCATCATACAAATATTCTTGCATTTCTTTCCATTCTAGATTGCAAGTCATTGTAATAAAAAGATCTAGTTTTCCAAATCTTTGGACCAATGCTAATGCATCAAGATATCTACGTTGCACATCTCTTGGGCTCCCAATAAAAGATGTTGGATAAATGATTCTTTTTCCAACTTCATTACCCTTTGTCTCTCCTTTGAGAATGATATCCATGATCCCTTGGTATAATTTAGATATCAAATTTGATTGGTTATGGTGACAACAGTCTAATCTTGTGGTCTCCAATTTTATATACATGTCGATTATATACTGTTGTAATAGCCTTCTAGCAAAAAGTAGTGTAGAATGTTTTGGGCTTCTAATTTGTAGCGTGTAGCAACTATATCCTCGACATTATACCTTTTTTATTACTTTCTTGATAGATAGTTGTTTGCACTGATGAGAGAATATACAAGTCAAAAATTTAGGAAGAGATATTACTACATTGTTTGATTTCATTTTGATATATGTATTTAAATTTATATATATACCTTCTTGTTCTTGTGAAAGAATATCCTCCACAGAAGAAAGTTGATCCCCATTAAAGTTGTCAATATCATGTGCATTATCTTCTGAAAAGTATTACATCAAATGCAATTACTGAAGATATGAAGCAAAACCTAACAGTGGATAAAATATTATGTTACGTAAAATACTTTTGCATATTATGCATGATTTGAAAAGAGATAATTATATAAGAAGTTTTTGCCTTGTGGTGCTTGTAGAACAGGATTATGTGTTGAAGAATCAGTTTTGAGTATATAAGTATCAATATCCATTGAATTTTTTAGAATGAATTACAATAGGATTGATATAGTATATCTATTAATAGAGAATAAAAAATAAATAGCTATCATTTGCCAATGCTAGAGCAATAAACAATGAATAATATATAGAATAGAAGCAAACTTTTTTGTTGTCCTTCAACGATTGTTGCACTATTTGTAAGGGTCGCCTAGATAGATTCATTCTTTTGTGTTGAATGATTGAACATTTTGGCACATCTTTTTTGAATGTTTTGGTGCCATCCTATATTACCTTTTGGAAAAAGAAGTGAATATTGAAGTGGATCATAACATCCATATCAGTACATTGTTCTATGTTTATGACCTGAATGCGCATGGATGACAATATCTTCTTCCATCGATGTATTAGGATTATTTCCTTCGACCTATATAGCTACAACTTGATCAACACTTGGGGAATTATAAATTTGCTGATCTAATTTCACATCTTTTGAGATATGCAGCTGAATATCATTTATTGAAGGGTAATCCTTTAATCTTCTGAAGATTTTTCCATATGAATTTACCTCCATAAGTTTTATAAGTTTCCTCACAATTGCTTCGAGGAGTCTGATTTTTCTAATATCTTCATTCTATTCTCAACCTTATTTTTAGTTTCAAAAAATTACAACTGAAAATTCCTAGGGCCATTTTCATTTGGAACTAAGCTTAGAAGATCATGATATACCATACCTTGTGCTTGGAGGGTATAAACTCCATGTCTTGCAAATGCAAGCTCTTTATCTAATTTTACACCAAATGAGGTAATAGATAGTATGCAATTTAAGACTCAAATATTATTTCTAAAGTTTATGGCCACTTCTAATTGAGAAGTATACAAGTCATACAATTCATCTGGCATTTGAATCGGAGCAAGCATGATTTTTCCATTGTCACAACAAAATTTGCAAGGCTCATGTTCAAATCTTATAGCACTGCAATGGATGCAATTATGTACCTTCTCCAATTCATGAATCTTTGAACACACAGGGTCATAGATTGTCAAACCTAATCAAAAAATTAGATTAAAACTTAAAATATCTAAAAATATTTACATGCATAATATTTTATCTATTAAGAAACCATAGAGTATATATATATATATATATATATGGTATGTACTAAAAAGTACTGACCTTTTGATTGATAAGGGATCATTTGTGCTCTTAGAAGCCATTTAGTTGCAAACTTCTCAAATGATTTAATTGGCATCCTCATTTTTTTGGACTTCTTAACTTTATCAATGTATTTCTGCCTCTCTATAGTACTTAGTGCTGCGTATTTCCTCTATAATATATAAATGGAGCTAAAAATAGCAATGGGTTTTTTTGGCATATCCATATATGATAATGCTTCAAATATATATTGAAATATTAAATGTTGAATCAATTATACCTGAAGTTGAAGTCAGCTTAGAAGTCTATCAATGCATTACCATTTTAAGAACTCTGCGCTGAAAAATAGATCAATGAGAATATGTGAATTTGAAAAAATTAAAATAAAATATATTTTGAAGACTAAAATTTTTTAAAGATATGACTTATGTGTATCTTTTGTATTGTAATAATAATTATTAACAATAGTTGAAATTATTGAATTATTTTATTTAGGTTGGGGTTCAAGGAATTTTTAGTTTTCAATTTATTGTGTATTACATTTAAGAAATTGAATATGCTTCTATTTTTGCTTCACTTTAATTTAAATTATATTTTCATTATTAGATATATTTTTATGGAACAAAAATAAAGATAAGAATATTTTAGGCATATCACTTGTAAATAGATACAAAAAAGAATTATGATTTATTAATATTGTAGAAAGGATTATTCTTTTATTAATAATATTAAAATTTTCAAATTTTAATTGAACTTAAAAATATAAAAATATTCAAATATTATTGCGTTTAATGCTATATAGTACTACAGAGGATTAGTATTTGATAATTATGGGCTTAAAGTTATAGTGTTGCAGTAATTAATTATGCATCTGCAATGCATGTTTCTTTGATATTAACTGTGATTTACAGACCAATGGGCCTTTGAGTGGAACATTTAGTTTCAAATTTTCCTACAGGCATAGTGGAAATAAAGTAAATTTAACTGACTCATTTTAATTTTATAAAGAAGAACTTGTGTTGATAATAAAAGATACAATGTGGAATATATGATAAGAATTAAGATGCACTTTATTTGGTACATGGTAAAGACCTATATCGAAAGACATTAAACATTATATCATATAGAATTTGTTATTGATTTTATTAAGATTTGCTACACTCCCCTATAAAATACCTTGTACTTAAAAATGATACCAAATTCTTTGAGTGCCATCATGCATATGTATTAGAAAATTTTCTTAGTTGTTGATATAATTTCTTCTACCAATATATTTAATTGTAATAGTTCAACAATAAGCAAAATCTAAGAAACTCAGTATTTGTTCTTAGGTCTTGAATGATTAATTAGTTCCCAATTAGTTTGTTTCTCCATATATTATCTAACGATCTTTAAAAGTTCTTAGGAAGCCAATATATTATTATTGTATTACTATCATTTCTCATCTTATGAAATTTTTATATCTTTCCTTTAATCATGTTTCACACACAATATAAGTTCTGATTGAACTTTGAAGAATTTGTTTTTAGTAGGATAGTCATTTATCTTTTGGTTTATTAGTCATGTTGCACAAAAGTGAATATTAAGGGAAGCGTTTCTTTGTAGTATTTGTTTCTAGATTCATATAGGAATTGAATATTGTATTTGGTAACTAGGATTATACAGCTTGGATATGTATTGATTTTTCAATTCCTTGTTTAGATATAAGGATTAAACAATTGAGTTAATGAATTTACTAAAATATCCATTATAATAGGACAAATTAAAACCCCAATATTTGCATTTATTCTGGTATTGCAGGGATATAATTGTCATAAGCCTAATTTTTTATTCCTACCACTACTTGGATTATACAATCAAGCCCCACTTGGATGGATTAATAATCAATTGATTGAAGGATTGTGAACCGGGCCAATCATCAATCTTGGACTTTTATCATACTATGCAAACACTTGACATGGCTTGATTAAATTATCAATCAAGCCATGTCCATAGAACTAAATGTGCCCTTAGGTTTTTGTTTGTTTCTCTTGCTCTGTATAAAGCTCTGCTGATGGGGCTAACACTTTTCTTTTTTCCCAAAATCAGTCCTCATAAACTGGAATTTTGTCTTGGCAGTGCAGAAGTTTCCCGGATTATGTGATTCTTGTGAACTATATTCTTGGAAATTGTTTCGAATTTTCTTGGCCCTACTATCTTTAGCACTATAATATAATTTCACTCCTCCTCTGTTGCTTCTTGATCTTTCTGTAACTATTTTTTCATCATTGTTTGCTTCTACATGCATGTGATATAAATAATAATTATACTTTCATCTACGCACATTATGTATTAGAATAGTACAATGAGAGTGGACGATACAACGTGTTGCGAATCTGAATTTTGGGTTCATCTTATTATATCTCTTGTCCTACTGTTGTCTGGTTTAAGTCTGGGACACTCATCACACCGCAAAGTTGATCTTCAAGTCCTTACAAAGGGTGGCTTGCCAAAAGACCAGAGGAATGCTGGTAAATATAATATGCTTTGGTTTTTTCCCTCTTTTTTTCTCATTACTGATTCTTGTTTTGAATGAGTTAATTTACTTATCACCATGTTTATTTGCCAGCAAAAGTTCTGCCATCTTCAAGAACAAATGCTCTCTCTCATGCGCTAATCTATATTGGAAAATCACGGGGGCAACGGAAGTATGTTTAAGTTAAATTTAGTATTAAGAGTTCTTTATTTCTGATTGTTGTTGAAATTTTTCCACTTAAACTCTTTTCTGTTTAGTCCCTTCCCATATTCCTGGATTGAATTATTCCATTCTGGAGTGCTATTTTGGTCTCAGTCATCTTCGTGGTGGCCTTCGTTGAGGTATGATGTTATTACTAAGAAACAATAGTGTTGCTGAAGATTTTAAAGTAATAATATTTTGTTCATCTCCCAAATATTTGTTGTGGTTGTTTAGGTTATCCCTCAAGTTGTCTGCTTAAGACACGGTCTCACTTTGGGTATGAAGTTCACCTTAGTTGTTCGATTTCTCTTTTTCATTATGTTCCCCATATCATACCCTGTTAGTAAGGCGAGCATCAGTGTTATTGGATCACAATGGAAAAATAATAAGTCTATGACGAATATTTGGACTTTTTTGATTAGCAGCTGTTAGACCGGTTTTTTGGAGAAAAATGTTGCGTAATTCTCAGAAGATTAGAATCAAAGACATTGGTGGACTTGCATGGAGTTAAGGTTTGAACATCAACTAAGGAGAAACCTTCTCAACAAAACTGAGGTTTTGAATTCTTAGATATGAGCAGATAAGAACGATGTGACGCTAAGTGACTGTTTAAGGCGTTTTGTAGGACCCAACTTAAAGCAAATGTTGCAAACATGGAAATATGAACATTCTCTTCTTTTCCTTGAAGGGGATGATCAAACCGTTGGATACAACAAACAAAAATGAGACTCAAAGCAATGTCCAATTTTAAGCAGAGGCGGGGCCCATTGCGGTCTTTAACAAGGATGACAAAGTTTGGATTTTCGCTTGGGAATGAGCAAAGAAGTGGTCTTCAGATGCTACAAGGATCAGATGTTGGCGCTGCATACAGAACAAATAACAAATAGGACTTTTAGGCTGTCATCACACAACAAGGATCAGATGTTGGCGCTGCGTACAGAACAAATAACAAATAGGCTGTCATCATATAGCTTGCGTAGTGAATTTTTGAACTTCTCAACCAAGGACTAATATCAAAGGTAGAGCAAACTGAAAAATGAAGGTTACTACTAACCTTTGTCTTTTCGTTGTATGGGTAATATGTGAGTTGCCAAATATTAATTAAATATAAAGACAGATTCGTGAATCAAGTCATGTATTAATATACATCATATACATGAATTTACTAAATGCAATTCATTATTTGAAATAAATATGCATGTAGTTCTTTTGTAAAAACTTTTGACTGATAAATTACATATTATGTATATGTATTTGGCGGGCATATTTGTAGAATATGAATGGCAACACATGATTCATCGAACATTTTATCCAATGAATTGGCAACAGCTTGCAGTCGTGTGTTGATTTGTCTTCCATTCATTACTGTAACAGTGTTTAAATGTTTATTTCATTAAATATATATTTATTTGTCATGTAATGACTTTATCATGGTTGTGTATATTATTATGTTTATTTTTGTAACAGATAAATTATTAATTATAGAAGGACATTTATTTGAAATATAACTTAGTTTCGTTAGGAAAAAATAATAATTGAAGTTAAAAGCCAATATTTATTATTTTAAGTTAAGAATTGGCAAATATAAATGTAGAATTTTGAAGCTTCAATATAATAATTTATTATAATTTAATATTATATATACATACTATAATTTATTTACCACTAATCTATACATATTAAATGTAAAAACTTCATTATTAAATGGGGACAATTTTGTCTTCACATAAAAAGGAAGAAACCAATATGCTCATTCATACTTTTATAGGTATGGTATAGTATAGTATAGGAGTATAGATATAGATATAAATGAATTAAATCTTAGCACTCAATGCATGTAGTTAATAATAAGTGAATACTAGCACTGAATGCACGTGCTAAATTTTTGTAGTATAAAATAAATAATATTTATTATGTTTTTTTTTCTTGTATATATTACTAAAACTTTTTGTATTTTCAATGCATGCGTTTGAATATTTATAATAAGCAAAAAAATAAAATTAAGATGAAATAAATTAATACAAGAAAAAAAAAAAGTAAATACCTATAGATAAAAAGTAAAGAGGGAAGAAAGAAAAGATATATAAGTTATAATTATTCTTTAAGATATGAATAACTTTGTCAACTTATTTTAAATTCATTAAACTTTCATATCTTAATATAGTATAGATATTATCATTATTCATTACGAATACAAAGCAAAAGGCAAACATATATGCAAGTCGTTGTAAATTTTTTTACTAGATAACCGAAGTTCAAATGGTATTAAAGAAGACAATAATAACACGAATCAATGTGTATATTTTAATTTTCACAAAATTTGCTCTCCGGTAAGGTATTTAAACTAAAATAAAAGATATATCAAAACTCATATCCCAATATGTCGTGTATCTTGTCTATAAAAATTTAATAATTATCATGGCCCACTAAAATTAAATAAGGGTAATAAGTAAGTAAGCAGATTTCAAGAGTTCGAAAAGGACCACCATTAAATATAAATCCTTCAATGGGAAGTCGCTTCTTTTTCTTAATCTCTTATAAATATTCTATTTTCTATTTATTTGAGCACACTATGAATATCTGAATATATATATACATATATATATATATATATATATATATATATAAGGGAAAAAAGGCATTTCTGATTTCTCTCGAACTCAAGCCAAATATTTTGATGGATTTGAAAATAAACCCTATCTTTCGTTGTATTTATCCCAACAGCACGAGAACTCAGAACAACTAACAAAGCAGTTAATATGACAATCACCTATAGCAAAACATATGTGTCAGTAAAGATGCACAGTGGAGACTTCCATATCTAATAGTTGGTTGGATCAATTTCGATTTAGGAAAAACAGGAGAAGAAGATAAATGCAGGAGCCCACCTACTCCATCCACTAGATTAACGTCCGTGCTTGGTTCAATCATTCTAACTTGGAATTGGTGCGCATTTAATGTGTGTGCATTTAATATCAAAGTATAATTTTTAAAATAATTTTAAATGACACTCGATATAAAGATAGGGATAAATTTATTTGCGTAAATTTAAAGAATGGTATAGGTAAAAGTTCAAAAATAATTACATAGGATAAATCATATTTGATCAAAAAGATGTTGACAATGCGGGAAAAAAAAATAAAAAATTGTAGAGAAATTAAATTAAGTATAATCATGTATTAAATTAATGGAAGTATTATATAATGGTAGTGGAGTGGCAGGGATGATCGTTATTTTAGGTAAAAATGAGAATTTGAAAAAAAAGAATGAAAAAAAAAATATTTAAGGAAGATTCTTGAAAACATATCAATAAAAGACTAAAACCTTCATTGACAGTATAGATATAAGGTAGCAACAAAAGGCGAGATTAGAGTTGATTGCAATGGCTTATTTTAATAAAAGGGGTTCTAAATTTATAGTTATGCAGATGCCACTCGTCTCTCATTCTTTTTCTTTTTTCTTTTGTTCCTTCTTTGTATTGTAGATAGCAGCTTAAATCTGATTGATCAATTCAAAAAAGTGTAAGCAAGGGATAGCTGTTTCGAACCTAATCATGCCCTTTTTATTTCTTTTACTTTATAAGGTTTATTGAGTAATGGACACGAAAAAGACGTGTATTAGTAGTTGCAACAAAACACCCCCACTACAACAGTTGGCATTTGCAGCAGTTAGAACTTAGAAGCAAGTAGGTTAGGTTACGTGGTCCATTTGCATTGGTTGTGAGGACAAATTACATTAGTTAGAGGTCAAAAACCACCATACCCACGAACAATAATAGATCATTTGTTAAAATCCGAATTGAATTGAATTGAATTGAAATCCCAGTGATATTATTCAGAATACTACTGTCAGTAAATGAACAATAATAGATCATTTATTGGTAAACCAAAATGATGAACAGGAGATTGGAAATAGCAAAGAGGATTGAGGCCCATCCACGGGACAACACCATCAGATTCCGAGAAGGGACCTCAATAACATGATTCCCTTTCAACAGTCAACACTGTGAGATAAAATAGGAGAAATGCATTTCAACTTTCATCACAAAAAGTATACATCACATTGTATTAGCATCTGTTCAATCCTAAAGAGTTGATAGAAATTCATGCTTGATGGTAGGAAGTGAAAGGCCAAGCCCAACTAGAGAAACGCAGAAATAGGGGCCGCTTCACTTTTCACACTTCAATGTATACCAATTGAGACAAGACAATCCCAAACTACCAAAGTGTAGTGACATAAACTGCGGTTGTTATTTGGTTAAAATATGGCATACCAATTCTTTTATTTACCCAAACTTTTGTTGGACTGGATACCAATTTATCAGATGAAAACCCTTACTCCCAGTTGCAGGAAAGGACAGCACGGTAACAAAGTCATTCTCCAACATTCTATTGGATACCTAACTATCAAAGCATCAGCCTCACATTTGGGAGAAATTATATGATATTACAAATGTAACCAGGAGAAACACAAAAATCGATTTTTTTAGCTCCTTATCAATCAAAATTATAGAAGCTTGTTTCTATTGCTGCTTGCAATGAAATCAAAAATCTCCAGTAGCCATTTACAATGCAAGCTGATCCGTTGTTGACATCCACAAGAATATGGTATAAATAAGTCAAGAGTCAAAAGAAATGTTCATAGCACTACTATACAGGGGGCATTCTTGCTTAGCCCTTCAAAAACATCAGTAGAGGGGCGTTGTGGATGTCATGCGGTCACTTCAGTAGATGCTGGCACCTGCATCCAAAAGCAAAGGTTATCCTTACCTCAGTAACTTCATATACAAAAAATGCAAACTCTAGGTATTCATTCTCAACAGCCCTCCAACATGGATTAGGTATTGTTTTTCACAGAAGAGAAAAGAAAATTATTAGGGGAAAAAATAGGAAAGATTCTCACAGATATATCTTCATATGATTTACATATTTAGCCAAGAAACTAATGTTAGACGCACAAAAGAACCTAAGAATAGCTCCACATTCTGTCTTAGGAATTGAAGCTCTCATGAACCAATAAGAAAATAGGATTTCATGGATACAACAAATTATCCTGCAGATCCACTATAAGCAGTGTACCACATTGTCAGTGAATTAACTACTTTAATTCCTTACAGTTAATCAACTTTAGTCACAACATAAATGTTCAATTTTCAACAATGCAGTATCTAGAGAAAGGCAAAGGGAAAAGGAAATTTTCCAAGAGAAAACATCTTCAGGCACTTCTATAAGTTGGACTTCTCAATAAAAAGATATCTGAAAAAAGAATATACAAATATAATATCACACTGAAGGAGGCTTACTTTAAGATAGTGGATATAGCACTTTATGCCCTTCCTAGGACACGGAAAAGATATTACAAATTACTTGATAAAAGATGGGTATTGTTTTATTACCATCAGCTCACAGCAGGTGTTTAAATTCTCTTCTATGTTTTCATTATTCCTCCCAGAATTCTGAGAATAATGCAAATATGTTTTTCACCGCTTGGTTTTTTGAGAACCAGAACAGGGGAAAAAGATGATAGAAAAGTTGTCTTCCTTTAACAAAGTTGAACTTACAATCTTGATAGTTTCTTCTATTTTAAGGTTAATTATTTATTGGGTGAATTACAGCTACCACCCCTAAGGTTTGACAAAATTATGAAAAGTCCTTGCTTTTTGAAAACTTAGAAAAACCCCCTTGAACTTTATCACCGTCCAATAATTTGATATCCAATTGTCAGATGACATAAAGGATTTTCCACATTGCAGTCAAAAATAGCACATGAAATTCCAAAATTGCCCTTCTAGTAATATGGTTAATGACCTTATTGAATGAAAGTACCAGAATACCCTAAAGCCTCAATAAAAAATATATATTAGAAGTATTTAAATATTTATATATACACATAATATATAATATATAATATATATGATATATGACATATATACATATATATATA
>JACGDI010000861.1:184068-243642 GCA_014898725.1 Jacaranda copaia
GGGGGGGGGGGGGGGGGGAAGGGTGGGATTTGTATTTTCTTTTTTAAAAAAAATTATTTTTTATTAATAATTTAGTTGAAATATATATAGGTAATTGAAATATATACAAGTTTTTTACTTATTTATTCCTAATTAATATAATTTTAATTTTTATTTATTGTGTTTTTAATTAATTAATAAATTTAACTAAATTTCATTAATTATAGTTGAAATAATAAATAATTTAATTCTTTTAAATTTAATTTGGATATGATTATTATTTTAATAAATAGAGGGTAGGAATTGTATTTCTTTAAAAATAATTATCTTTTTTAATTAATTAATAATTTAGTTGAAATATATGTTTAAATCTTTTTACTTATTTGTTCCTAATTAATATAATTTTTAATTTTTTATTCATTGTGTTTTAATAAATTTAACAAAATTTCATTAATTATTATAGATATAAATAACTATTTTAGGTACTTCATTAATTAAATATTTTGGAGATGGTTATTATTTTAATAAATATTTAATTAAAATTAACTAAATTATTTTTGATATGCCTATTAGTTTAATATTATTTAATATGTAACCCAACTAATACATATATTTCTCACTTAGCATTATTAAATAAATTTAATTATATAAATAAATTAATTGAAATATGTATATTATTTAACATAATTTAAAATTTTAAGATACCATAATTACATAGAGGGGCATTTAGGACTTCAACCATCAAATCAGTTTCCAGAATTTTTTTAATTGTTTTGCTGTTAGGCCATTTTCATCTTTTCTCAAATTCCATCTAATTACAATTAAGTTCGTTGTTTTAGGGGTGTTTTCGTAATTTTTCAAAAAGCGATGACCTTTTTATAATTTCATAAAACTGCAAGGGTAGTAATTGTAATTCACCTTATTTTTTTCAATCTTGAAAGCTAAAGGAAAGGAAATGAATTAAAATTAGCATCCATCCATTAGCCAAATAGCTCATCAAAAGTAAACATGTAGGCCCCAACAATTAACGCATATCTAAGTAAAAAATTAACTGATGAGACTGTAAGGTTCGAATAGAACGAAAGAGAAATCAAAGATACAGAATATGATTTATTCACCTTTTCTATCCGGGAACTAGTTCGCACAAAGCTAAGGTGAGCCAAGTAATTGCTCTCAGCAAAATCATGCAATGTGCGAAATGATCGTGTTCCATCAAGATCATTTGTACCAAACTGCTCCTTCAGTAGCCTTTTGCATTCATCACCATCCTAATGAGGACACAAGCTGTTAGTTGATTACATATCATGAATGATTGTTAAGAAAGATCATGCTGCAAATGCATTATGATCCGAGGGTGTGTTAAAACAATGTACCACGGGTTGTATTAATATCAAGGGATCATATTACCATTGCCTGCTTGACAGGCCAAGGCAAATGCTTTCTCAAGTGAGGGAGGTTGCAATTTATATATTCAGTCCTATAACATTGTTCACTGTTTGTTTGATGTTACCTTCTAGCCTCATGCCCACATTAGTTAATAGTTGGACGTGAACATGATGATGTCAACATTGCATTAAAAGTGAAGGGTTGCATGATAATGGGCAAATAAAATGGCTCACACTGCACATGGGTACTACGCAAACGAAGTAGCATCAAAATTTCCTATTGTTCATATAGCTTTTGTGTGTTTGTGTAAACTATACTGGATATTTAAAAAAAAAAAAAAAACATGCTGCCGCCACCACAAGAACAATAACTACTCATCCATCGAGGCAGATGCACTAATGATATTATCAGTGTGCACAACTTCTGAGCGCAGCTCCGAAAGAGTTTGTGTTGACAATCTGTGTTACTGCTGATTGTTTCAAGCGCAGACACAAAATGCATCACACACCAGTTAACACCAGCTGCAACTTCACAATTTAGCAAGTTTCAGTTTCCAAGGAAGTTTTGCCTTAATCAACCAAAATATTAAGACAATCCCAAAACTCTTCTTTTTTTCTCTATGTAGCAAATATTTCCCTACTTTGAATACTCCTACAGTGGGGAGAAAGAGCTAACAAGCTTACTCTAATCTAGGTTTTAGAAACAGTTAGCTTTTCATGCAGATGAGGACAAACACAGAGACACAGATAGCAAATAGTGTCAGCTACAACAATGGACTCAAATTTTCCCATTGGCATAACATTTGCTCATAGGCAGCATGAGAACTTCTGTACCAAACTAACATTGTTCAAATCTTTACCAGTCCAGTGTTTTGGCTGTCAATTCATACTGCACAAATGAAGTACAATTATGGCCCACCAAATTTTCTACTTGCAGTGGTTTACTGCATTTCTAGAGTGCCAGTTTGTCACAGGCACAATCATTTACATAGAAGGTGGAAACAAGAAGGTATCATTACTGTATGATGTTTAAAAGGAATCTATTAGATCAGCCTATCCTTCCAGAAATGAAGCTGAAGAAGTACACAAAAGTTCAGTTAATTGTTTTAGCAATTAACTAGATGTCCCAAACCAATGACTTGGCACCAATAATTTGGTGTACCCCATATCAATGCCCCATGCAACACTCACATGTCAAGACCACATAGTGCCTAATCATTCAAAAGACAAAATGGGAAGAAGCAAACTACCTGTAAAAATTTCAACATTTGCTCTTCAATAGTGCTATTCATTGCTAATGTTTCCACATGAATAGGACGTGCAGCACCCATTCGATGAGCGCGACTGATAACCTGCTCCTCCATGCTAATCAATTTTTATAACAATAAAATCCAGTCAATATAAATAAAAGGTAAGAGTTATAAGTTTTTACTATTCTCAGCAAACTAAGTTAAAACCCGATCCAAAAGCTATCAAGCAAATAGTTAAGGAAAACCCAAGGAATAAGCATTTGGTGAGAAGCAATGAGATGCAAATATGCTGGACCTAAGCAGACTAACATGATGTTATACAATTTGTCAAAGTAATAGTTAAAATTGTCAAGACGTAAAAATTCCACATATTACCTTCTATCCCATATTGGTTCCATCAGATAGACATGAGTCACAAAGCTTAAATCAAGACCTAATGCTGCACTTCCATCCATCAAGAGAGCCATACAATCTGGATCCTGCTGGAAAGTTGCCAGTGATTTCATCTGAATTCCATGAGAGTAGCTTAGCAACTAAGCAGCACCAAAGTATGAAGCCAGCAGAATGACAGAAAACAGAGGCAAACAAAAAACATACCTTATTGCTAGAGTGCATTGGACTATACATTCCGGCAAATTGGATACCAGCAATAGTTAACTGGAAAATATTTTGAAGAACATTATCTCATTAACTGAGCAGATTACACCAAGATGATCATGAGTAAGTTGATAGAAGTTACCTGTTGTTCAATGATATGGATATGTTCAAGAAACTGCGAAAAGATAATAACTTTCTCTAAGGATATCTGGCTCCTCTCATTTCTAGATTCATGGCAAGCCTCTGGTGGTACATCAAAATAGCTCCTTTTAGAGGAGAAATTGAGTTCATTAGACATAACCTCTCTTGTCCCAGCAGAATACCCAATCATCCTATTAGTTTCTTGCAATTCTTTTAACTGGCAAACTAGATATGTAACTTTGCTACTAGATGTTGACTGCCAATCAGGATTCCAGTCATCCTGCATAAAACAGAGGCATCTTTTAAAAGGTCACAACAAGCACATAAAGAGGGAGACACATGAAAATGGCCAAATTTGCCGCCGAGTTTTCAAACCAAAGACGGCCAGGACATAGCATAAATATATGACCAAATAACTATTAGCAAAATAAACTTTGCAGACCAGAGGCCCTTATTTATGCAAGTGCCTTTGACAGCAATAGGTGAGGAAAAGAAGAATAGTATTTCTTAAGTTACAGACAGACAATTGACAAAGGTAATTCTTTGTGATTTAATTGGTGTGGATAGCTGAAAAGAAAACCCACATACTGGAAAGTAGCATTTTTCACTTTCCTACCTAAGATGTTGAAAGCTACACATGCCACGGGCATTTCTTGCTATGAATTGAAAAATTGGAGGAGACTAGGCCTACTAGATGAATACAACATGTGTCTATGTCTAAGAAACACATGCACAAAATCAAAAAAGAAAGGGGGAAAAAAAAGGCAGTAACAATTATAATGCAGCAAGTATACCTGTCTATATGAAGGCTGTAACTCAATGAGATCCTTTGGCACAGGCCACTTAGGATTAGGATTTTCTGGACGAGCTAGTTCTTCCGGACTCTGCATTTCATATAAGTTACCACAACCAGGAAATGTGCACCTTTCACTGTCTAAAGCAACACAATCAAGGCATAAAAGGTGCCTACAAGGTGTAATGACAGGTAAACGACACCATTCTCTGCACCTAACAATATAAATACCAAGCGAAAATCATTTTATTTCCAGAGTTGAATAAAATCAACATCATCTAAAAGATAAAAAGCCAACTTCACCTCATGCAACTGCCACCATACAAGAGATTATATTTTATCGAAGCATACTCCTGTGACATAGGATCCAGACCATTCTCTACTAAGATATCCATAGTTTCTTGAATGTCTTGTCCAGCATCCGTTACTCTGATATGTCCAGCCACACAGCAGGATAACCTTAGATTTTTTATTGTGGTAGCCCGAAATTTCCATTGTTTTGGGTTTAATAAACTCTCAACATGAGATGAATCATTCCAATCTGCCATTAAAATATTACGCCGAACTGTTTCTACCAACTCATTATAACTTTTTGCATGTTCTTCAGAAAAATCCACAAATGTTACTCTTTTTATACAAGGTGGGATGGCTTTCAGATCTATTTTCCTTGCACTGATCATGCATCTATTAAGTAACTGTAGCAAACGTGACCTGCCCTCCTCCATCTCGGCCTCAAATGGCCTGAGAATACCTGCTTCCCACGATTTCTGATGCTGCCCATAAGTCTCTTCTTTGAGGAACTTTAGCATTGGTTGAAGATAGGAAAGCTGACTGTTAGGGGTGTTGGGAGTCGGAGTACCTGTCAACAACCAGCGATTTGTAGCAGTCAGCGACACCGTCATTTGCAATTTGTTTGTCAAAGTAAGACTTGAGCCAAGAGTATGTCCCTCATCCAACATGATTCTAAGCCAGTGAACTTGCATTAGTACGCTTCTTTTACGGGGACCCCACTCAGCACTCAAACGATTGAAGGTGGTTATTACAACATCATAGTCCCAAGCCAAATTGTGAGCTGAAGGCTTTTTCTTTTGATCACCCCATATATAAACTCTCAACTGACTTGGTCTGACATGTCTTTCAATCTGAGTTTTCCAGTGATCAACAAGATTTGAGGGCACAACAATCAAAGTTGCACTTGACAGATAAAACCTACGTGAGTCTAATGGCTCACAGAGAGCAATCCTAAGGGAATCCAAATCAAAGGCCAGGTTTTGAAGGCTTCTGGGATAATACCACCTTGTAGCACCCTTTTGCACTCTTTTTATAAGGCCAAATGCTTGAAATATTTTGTGATAATCTCGAGGAACTCTAGTATCAAATAGCGAGGTTCCTACAATTGGGCTCACTAATCCAGTTGTTTCCATTTCTGCAAGCTTATTAGGTGAAAGTTTAGCTAACCAGGTCAATGCTTCCTTTGTCTCAGAATTCATCAATGTATTGTGTTCCTTTAGCACACCAATGAAAAACAATATATTTTCCTCCTGGCCCCCAGAGGATCCCTTGGCATGAAACCCTGGTAGGGATGTGATAGACTCCCTATAATCCCAGGATTCTTCAGGAACATTACAACTCTGGCATGAGGGATCACTGTTCATCCTACAAAACCACGCAGCAGAAATATTTGATATATGTCCATGTGCAACCCTCCGCCACTTGCGACAAGCATCACACTGGACCCAAATGTCATTATATTCAATATCATCTGCTACTGTCTCCTTATCCCTCTTCCTAGTGAATGATATCCCAGGGAAGAAACCAACTTGGTTGCCCGAAAACTGTTGTTTGTGACCCTTAGAGGCACACTTCCTATTTTTTGAGCATTTCTCAGAAATGAAAGATGGCTCTTCATACACATCCAGAAGATTTCTCTTCACATTACTCCAGCTCCTGCTGCAGTGGATGGTTGCAGTTGCAGGGAATGAGCATGCCGATGTATTCAACTTAATTCGTTTGTTACAACATAAATGAGCAGATTCCACTATTTGCTCTGCAGAACCAAGAGGCCTGGGAGAGTTTGATGCATTGCCAATACGAATCTCCTTTGGGGTGAGTTCATCAAGAGATAATTGTCCCCTGCGAGCTTTCTGACCCGCAATGTTGGTGATATTTGACACATTACTCCTGGTTATGTTGTCTGAACTAACTTCATAATAACCACAGCTCTGATTCCCATCATGCATACACCAGATCACTTGCACTCCATGAGGGGCTTCAGCCAAGGTTCCTTGTGTCTTCAGAATAAGTGAGAGGGCAGTAATAGTCTTACCCAATCCAGGTTCATCACAGAACATTCCCCCACGAAAATCCCTGATTGTAGGAACTACACCAGTGACAATTTCACCAGAAACCATATTGATATTAAAACCAAATCCATCTTCGGTTCTGAACTCCATATATAGAGGATGTTGTAAGACTTCAGATTCCCTCTCACGTTGTAACATCCACTCAACTGCAGCCTGCTGATGAGGATAAAGTTTGAGTTTCATGCATGGCATGATGGATGCTGCCAAATGCCTTAAATGATGGCACGTCAAAGAAATCTTAACAAGGTCAATTGGGCTTAGTGCAGTTAATATATTACTCAAGACATCATCTGGCAGCGCCCAGATACCAGATTCACAGGATGAGTCTGCTGGCTTTACTCTTGAACCATCACAGTCTACCTTCCTTGTCACACAGGGTAAACTCTTAAAGATTTCCTGGAGTTCAAAGAGCTTTTTTTTCTTAGAATTGTCAGGTGCACTGCAATGCCATATACAGCCAAGGATGTGACAATCTGCTACATTCCAAATTCTATGATAAGCATCATGATCCAATTTGACAGACTTGAGCATCAAGTTTCTAGCTTCCCAATCACAGCTGCCAGAAACATTTAGGAAGTACAGTAGGATAAGCAGTCAGGTTAAACCTCTACTGCAAGACAATTTTCTGGAGTTTCAGTATATATTAGAAATATATTCAGCCTTGATTCAAAGAAAAATGGCATTTCAGGGTTATCTTGCAAAAGAATATAGAAGGCTGTCATCAGCATCAAGATTGGGCATATATTAAACAGAACCAAAAGCAAAAGCAGTACATCTGTAATTTGTGATATGACATTGATCGGGTTTTCTTGCTATTTAATTACAAAAGCAATCAAACAACCAGTTCCAAGTCAACAGAGAGGACCCAACAGAACAAACAAGATAAGACAAGCATGAATTTGGATACAAGTTATATCTCTTTGTCCTGCTTTAGAGATGAAAGCGTGCATACATGAAAAATAAACATAATTGTTTGTCGTTTTCAAGAATGTAAAAAGATTTGTAAATATTGCCAAAACATATAGATTTGAAATTTCAATTTATTCCGATGAAGTCCATTCAGGAACAACTTTTGAACTTGACATATGGACTGATGAAGTCAACCGCAATTTTTAGAGTTTACATCCCATCATCTCTTAGTTCCTTTACACCAAAACTTGAAAAACTGACCTTATGCTATTCAATTGACAGAAGAGCCACAAAAATTACTTCTGTTTATTGGTCATCTAGCTAAGACGGGTTTTATGATATGCACAAATAACATCTGGTATCCCAACAACTCAGTCCACACTAGAGATGGCAATGGACCAAAGCCCAAGTCCCAACCCACCAAGATTTTTATAGACCTGAGACACGATTTGTTCCAAACCAGAAAGCAGACGACTTGGAACCATTAGATCCGCTAAACCAACTCTATAATTTAAAAATATATTTAAAAAATATTTTTTTTAGAATATCACTGTAACTTTTTAATATGAGAAAACAATGCCATTAACAAATATTAATTATTTATACGTTCATGTTTTAGTTTTAGAAATTTTAAAAATTTCAAACATCTTCGTTACTTTTATATATCTAGCAAGCATAAACTCTTTATCAATGCGCATTGTTATTTTAATTCATATGAATATTATATTTTTAGACTATAAATGAGTATAGTAATGAACAAATATTTGTTCATGTACAAGCATACATAGGTACATAATGTATGGCAAAATATATGCAATAGTTGAATGGAGGATTCAAGTCGGGTATAGCATCTCAAGTTCTGGAACCCACCAGAAGCGAGGTGGATTTGGACTGGACCCACATTTGACCAAGACCAATTGCCATCCCTAGTCTATAGTAGATTACATGCAAACACACTCCGCCTTGCCTCTAATATTATAGAGATGGGTGTTTCCACCACCCACCTCATACCAATACAATGGTCTTGGGAAGGCCGCATGTTGCACCCAGTCCATAGAGTATCTATCTTCACCAGTTGAGGGGCCACACTCCCACAGTTGCTCTAAAGTCCTAAATAGGGGAACCAATGGAACTTTCCATCAGTCTACAAAATGTACATAAGAACTATGAGAGCCAATATGAAACTCTCACTAACATTTTGAGTTTTAAATACTGAAGTAGCCAGAGACTTGTTAAGCACAAAATTCATTCCAGGAATGCAAGAGTTTGTGACGGCGGAATCCATCAATGCCTCACAACACTAAAACCTCTACCTAAAACAAAACTCAATCAACCATAACAAAGCAGTTGTCAACAAAACTCAATTTAACCAAACTAACCGGAAAATGAAAAGCAAAAACAGTAAAAAACGCGCACCTCAAGTGTTTAAAAAGAGCGGCAGCAGTAGAGGTCGACCGCGGGAACTGCCATCCAGACCACAAAGCCATCGTCAAGTATACATCCACTAACACCACAGCCCTAATTTCCCTAATTCCACCCTCGACTTCGCTCTCGCATGGAGAAATCTTCACGGTCCGTGCCACAATTTTCAAGCATTTGTGCGTTATGAGGGCGTGCAATTGGTGCACCACGCTAATTGATCCATGGACCATCCCAATTCTGCTCCACCGCTTCTTCGTAGATGGCGTTGCTTTGGATTCTGGAGAGTCTAACTTGCCAATGGGGGTTAAGCGGACTTCGCTTTGGGCGGTGAAGTACACGTCCGGGGGGTCTCCGGCAATGCGGCAGTAGGAGTTGAGGGGAATAAAGACGCCGCTGGGAATCGTGAGCACGGCACACAGGTAACCGCAGAGCTTGTGGTCCCCCGGTTGTTCGACCTGGTTCTCCATTTCTTGAGAATGGTGAGAGGGAGAGGGAGACCCTGGTTTCGATTATGTGGACTTATGGGGACGATGGATTGGAAAAATCAAACACACCGGAAACGTAGAAAAAAATGCCAGCGATGATTTTAAGCCTGAAACCACAGGCGGGGAGTGAAATGACAAAACTGGCCACATGAATTTCCTTTCACATTCACATCCAACGAGGCTTTTATTTTGGAACATTTGGGCAATTTTTCCTCACGACGACCGGCTGTATTTTTCTCTCATTGTCTTCTTAATTCAGATTTCAGAACAGAGGATATATTGGCCGCGGACCGATTATATATATACCAATTGCAAAAACAGGACTAGGATTTAAGTCTTAATCCACCATTTTTTTGGCAAACTCCACATCTGTGCTAAATAATACTAGATTTTTTAATATTTATATTTCAATTTTAAGATAAACAAAAAAAAAAACTAAGATAAAATAATAATAATAATAATAATAATAATAATAATTTGGTTATAGAGTGAAAGTTGTAGTTATGAGTATTAAAAGATGGTGGTGGTGGTGATGATGATGATGATGATGATAATTTTTTAATGAAAACATATTAAAAAAAATCCGTGTTTTATATATATATATATATATATATATTATAGATTATAGATTATAGTCTTTGAGTGTGATTCATACTTCAATCAAATATCGCTACTTGGCTTGCGATTAAAAAGGACTTAAGATAAATAGTGCTCAGTTTATATATTATTTCATTTTAAAGTCAAAACTATCTATATTTTATACTAAAGTACCAATTTTAATGTGCTTTCGGGTGATTAATTTTTCAAAAAAAATGCTATCATTATTATATTTTAATCTTTATAATTATAACTTTTGCATGGAGTTTCTATCATTTACAATCTCATTATTGTCACTTAATAGTCCAACTACTACCACTTTATCATAACTTTTTTATTTATGCATAAATTTAAATAAATACATTAAAATTATTTAAAAAAATAGAAGTATTGTATAGAAATATATATATATATATATATATACACACACACATAATATATGATATGTTGTTCATATTATACTATTAGTGAAAATGAAAGTTAAAGTTTTATGGTGAAGCAAATTAAAATTTACCATAATATTGAATAATAAATAAAAAATTTATTGCATAATTGATAAGAAAAAATTTCAATATTATCATAATCTAAAATTGAGTCAAATGACTTTAATTCTTGTCAAATATGCCATTCTATATCATCGGTTAGGAAATTTTTTAATTTTAAAATTTAAAATATAATTTTCTGATTTATAATAATTAAGTAAAAATGAACGTTAAGATTTATAATATAGTAAATGAAAATTTACCATAACGTCAAGTCTCTATTCTATATAAAATGATTACTGATTTATCATTTTTTTTTCAATAAGCGGATAAAACTAATTTTACTTTTAAAGATAACAACAAGAAAATTTTGTTTTCTTTTCTCTCTCTAAAGTTTCCTTTTTATATTGTTTCTTTATCGTAAATTTTTTCTTTTATTTATCTAAAAATTTTAATTAAATGCATTGAAATTATTAAGAAAAACTTTAATATTATAAAAAATAAATAAATATTTTTATTTATTTTATAATATTTTTAAGAAAATTTTTATAATATTAAAATTTTATATCACATGCAATAATGTGAAAAAAATGCAAGTATTTAACAAAAATTTTACTTCATAATTAATAAAAATATTCAAAATTGCCACAATTTAAAATTGAGTCAAATGATTTTAATTTTGGTTATACATCTCATTCATATATATTATTTGTTATGAAATCTTGAAGTTATTTTTATTTAATTTATACAATTTAACTAAAAACAAAAGTTAAGATCTATGAAAGAGCAAATGAAAATTTACCACAATTTGAGATTTGATCATAATGCATTTATTTTTGGTCAAATATCCCCTTCCATATTATTTCTTATGGAAGTTTTAGAGTTTGAAATTTGAAAGTATCTTTATTTGATTTATTTCATTTAATAAAAAAGGAAAGTTAAGATTTATGATGAAATAAATAAATATTTGCCCTTATGATAAGTAATTAATAAGAATTTTACTTCATAATTAATGAAAAGAATCAAAATTACCATAATTTAAAATTCAAGTCAAATGATTTTTGTTCTAGTAAAACACCCCCAATAACAAATTAAGCCCCTAAAGGTAAAAATATAGACGACTTAAATGCCTAATTAATTAAATAATAAAGAAATAAAAAGGCCACAAAACTCAATTAACTAAGTCTATCAAGATAGACATCTAAATCCCAATGCGTGGAAGCCTATAAAAGAAAAAAGACTAAAAATATTAAGTTCAAAGTGAAAAGGGGACAAAAAACAATCATTTACAAAAAATCACGAGCTCAAATTTTATGCCATCTTAGAGGAAAAAAAACTCAAAAAAATTTGCTAACCTCCAAAAACGATGCTAACTCCATTTTCAAGGAGCATTATTTTGGCATCGACTATGAGAATTTTTATCTAAGAAGGAATGCTTAGGAGGCAATCTAGGTCTAGAGTTCATGATTCCAACAACCAAGACATCCTAAGATCCATGGCACAATCATGGTTGGCTTTGGAGACTGCCTAGGAAGCGTGCTTGACATAGGAAGAGATGCTTGTACAACAAGCATCATCTCCTAGAAAAGTAGTTCCCAGATGACACAAGAGGTGCCAAAGACATTATTGGAGAATGCTTCCGGTCAACTTGTAGATATTAAATTTTGACCAATTGAGAAATGACACGTGTAAAATAATATGATAATTATTAATTTAAGATTTTCTATTTATATTTTGAGATTTATTAAATTTAATTTCAAAAGATAAATATTAGATTTTAATTAATAATTTAGTATTTATTTTATACTCAAATCAAATATTAACAAATATCAAAGATGAAATGTCTATATCTAAGGACTAATCAAACAAAGATATCCGATATTATCTCTTGATATTTGATATTATCTTAATAAAGAGACAACTGCCAAAGGAGTTCAAGTCAATTTAAAAGTCTCCCATTAAGTACCTATATAAAAGGGTGATTCCAACTCATTTGACAGAATACAAAATTTTAGCAAGTGAGAGAAACTCTGAAAGAATCCAAAGATTCTCTTGAGCAAATTCAAGGAGATCCATGGTGTTTAAGGCATTTTTTGCAGAGATCATCATATTCTGGTATTTGATTTGAGATTATGGTGCGAATCTTTTGTATTGGGGTTATTTTCTTCAAATTAAATTTAAGGAGATATATGATGTTCAAAGTGTTCTTCATGGAATTCATATATTTTTGGCATGTGATTTGGGATTAAGGTGTGAAGCCCTCAAATTGATGTTATTTCTTCAAATTCAATACGATCCATGGTGTTCAAGGTGTTCTTTGCGAAGTTCATTAAATTCAAGGTAATATTTATGAGGGAAGAATCAGAGAATTATATTAGAAATTGAATCCACAATTGATAGATTTTAATTTTAATTTATTTGTACGATTTTTCTTGTCTTGTTATTTTAATTTTTGTGGACAAGAAATTTGTTGTTACAAATTTTGGCACGCTTAATGAGACAATCTCTATCTCTCATCTCTTTCCTTCATCAAGATTGAAATGTCATGGTCAACAATAAGACTGCTACATTGAAAATTACTACCTCAAATTCCACAAATGCTAGAGTAAGAAGTGTTGGCGTCACCACAAGGAGCATGCCAAAAAGTCAAAATCATCTTAGGAGGTAGCTCCTTTACTTAAAGTTGTAGAAAAGGCATTCGTCGCATGCTATTGATACTAATAAAGGTGGTGGAGACTCAAAGAAAAAATTAGTAGCATCCACTCCTCACTCAACCTCAAGTTCCTCAAGCATAGCGTCAATGACGATGATAAGTACTACAATTTTAGAGGAACAAATTACTAATTTGACAAAGATTATTGAAGAACTTGCAAAGCATGTCCGAGAGTAGGACTCTCAAATCTCCAAGTTGATGAACAAGGTGGATAATGTTGAGAGTAGTCACATGATGGAGAAATAATAGAGGCTCAAAATGAAGGCAAAACATCCATTAAAAGACAACCAATTGAAACTGAGAAGCTTGCAATAAATGAACTATAAATTTCTAATGATGGACTAATTCATGTTGACCAATTGAGAAAGTTTATCATGGGGACTATTAAAGAGAAGTTTGAAGGAAACTCTAAGTCATTTATGAATTATTCCAAACTATATACTTAAAGGATTAATAACTTAAAGATGTTGATTGTTACTAGCCATCAAAGTTTCAGCAATTTGATAGCAAGGGCAACCCTAAACAACATGTGGCTCATTTCATCAAAACTTGTAATAATGTTGGGATGTATGGAGAGCACTTAGTTAAGTAGTTTGTTTGATCTTTGAAAGGGTAATTCTTTTGATTGGTACACTGACCTAAAAGCAGGCTCAGTTGATAGCTAGGGGTAATTGAAGCAGGAATTTTTTGATCACTTCTACAATACTCGAAGCATGGTCAGTATGGTTGAACTCACCAATTCTCACCAATGGAAAAAAGAACTAGTCATTAACTATATCAATCGCTGGAGAAACTTAAGACTTAATAGCAAAACTGATTGTTTGAGGTTTTAACCATCGAGATATGCATTCAGGGGATGCATTAGGGACTCTGATATATTTTGCAAGGAATTTAGCCTAAAACATTTGAAGAGTTAGCTACTCAAGCCCATGATATAGAGTTAAGCATGTTTGCTATTGGAATAGAAAGGCCACTAGTTTAAGGGCATCGCAAGTCTAAGGAAAAGTAAGAATTTAAGAAAATGGGAAACCTCTTACTAAGGCCCAAAGTAAAGAAGCTATAACAGTGAATACAACACACATCAAGTTTCATACAAAGGTAGAAAGCGCGGATAATGAAAGAATGGCGTCTCCCAAGAAAGAAGACAAAGAAAATTAACTCTAAGGGAGATACAAGCTAAGACATGCCCATTCCTCAACTCTGATGTCTCAGGAATATTTGATGATTTGTTAAATGCAAATTTCATTAAATTACATTAAATGAAGCAACCTGAAGAAGTCAGAAAAATTGATGACCCAAAGTATTGCAAGTACCATCGGTTGGTAGGTCACCCAATCTATGACTTCTTCATATTCAAAGATAAAGTAATGTAATTAGCTCAACAAGGGAAAATCTCACTTGAGAAAGATAATGCAGTCTCAAATCATGCTACCAATAAGATTGAAAAGAATATACTTGGTGATCACGACAATAAAATTATGTGCAATATGATATGTGAAGATAAAACTCACTCTAGTGAAACATATCTATCTAATGTAGAGAATAATGATGCAACTAAGAAGTGTATGTTAGTGATGATAAGAAAACTCGTTGCTTAGCCCCAAGCCCCACAATAGGCTACTTTTTGTAATTGGCTATGCTTGTGAGTAGAAGATAAATAGAATTTTGATTGATAGACGCTTTGCAATCAATATCTTGCCATTACATATAGCCAAGGATCTAGGAATCCCCATAGATGAACTTACAAATAGTTATTTGAAGATCTAATGATTCAAACAAGGGAGACAAAAAGCTCTTGGAATAATAATGATAAAACTATTGATGAATGATATGTTGTCAATGGCATTATTTCATGTCATAAACACTAAGGCGTCATATAATATGCTTCTGAGCCAACCTTGGTTACACGAAAATGGTGTGGTTCCCTCTACTTGGCACTAGTGTTTCAAGTATTGTTGCAAAGGTGTAGTAAAAAAGAGGCTTGGAGATAGCAAACTTTTCACTAAAGTCGAACCACACTTAGCCGATGCCGAATACTACATCGAAAGTGTGAAAACTATCAAGGCCAAAGAATAAGAGGAATCCAAGTAGTAACATGATCTTGATGGAAGAAATAAGGTTAAAGACATGACTCTAGCATGTAGTAAAGATTACATAAAGAGTAAGTCACCTCTTTTAGAATCTGAATCATTGAAAAAAATTGACATTTCTTTTAACTAAGATTTATGTGAAGAAGTCATCCCTTAGTCGTTGAAAGGGTTTGTTCATGCAACTAAACAAGCCAAGAAGAAACATGAAGAATCTATGCAGCTTCAAAATGAGAATTGCTTTGATCCAAAAGTCTATAAACTTCTTGTCAAAGCTAGATATAATCCACAAAAATATTTTATCTTAGGAAAACTCTACCCTAAGGCTTTTGTAAAGCAAATGTATGGACTTGACACTACCCAAAAGATGTTGAAGGAAAAAGGTCATAGTGTTCAAAGCTCTTGAATGGGACTTGAATTTGTTCCTCAAAATCCTATTAGTATTGCAATTAGGAAAGCCCACATTAATCATATATTGGAGAGGAATTTTCCTCAACAAATGATATTTTCAATGAAAATAGAAAGAAAGTCTAGCAAATCTAAGTTTTCAATAGACTTGGAAAGTGGTTGCATAAAAGAATGTATAATCAAAGATTGAATTCATCCAAAATGCCAAAGTACTTGAGTGGGCTAGTGAGCTGAAAAGGATTAGGAGTTCAATTGCTTTATGCATGAAGTGATTCTCTATTTTAAATAATCATATGGTAGAACTTTGAAGGTTAAACTGCAAATAATTATATTTACACAAACTTAAATGGACGAAAAAGATGATACAGAAAATATGGCTTTTTCATATCATACTATTATTAGTAACAATCAGTCAACTCGTCAAAGTACCAGAGATCATCTTTCCAAGTAAATCTCTAAGCTTTCAATAGTGGTTACATAAGTGAGAAAGATGGCGTCATCCGGATGATCTATATAAGAAGAAGGAATGGACAAACAAAAGCATGCATGGACTTCAAGAAGATTGAGCCTGTGGAAGAGGATATTATGCTAACATACCATATTACTCTAAGTGAAGAATTATTGATTGAAGACGAAGATGTTGAAATTGCTCCTCTTAAGTTTGAAGAATGTGTTAAAGTCACTGTAGATGAATTGAAAGAGATTAATTTAGGTGATGATAATGATCCCTGGCCTATCTACATTAGTGCATTGATAACTATTAATGAAGAAAAGAACTCATCTAGTCAAACAAGCTCAACGACGATTTTTCCCCGAATTGGTTCCTTTGGTTGAAACTGAAGTGAACAAGCTTATCGAGGTTGGGTTTATTTGAGAAGTCAAGTATCCAACATTGTCCTAGTAAGAAAGAAAAATAGCCAAATTTGAGTTTATGCTGACTTTAGGGACTTAAATGGTGCTTGTCCTAAGGATGATTTTCCATTACCCATTACAAAACTCATGATTGATGCTACCATAGGACATCAAGCACTCTCATTTATGGATGGATCATTTGGGTATAATCAAATATGCATGTCACCAAAAGATGAAGATTTAATGGCATTTCATACTCCCAAGGGAATATTCTGCGATAAAATGTTACTGTTCGGATTGAAAAATATTGGTGCCATATGTTAAAGAGCTATGCAAAAAATCTTTGATGATATACTTCACAAGAATATTTAATGTTATGTTGATGATGTAGTTGTCAAGTCCAAAAGGCAAGAAGATCACCTCCAAGATTTAAAGCAAATTTTTGAGCACCTGAGAAAATATCAACTCAAAATAAACCTATTAAAGTGCACATTTGGTGTTACATCAAGAAAGTTTCTAGTATTTATTGTTCATCATCGATGCATAGAAATCGAGCAAGTAAAGATTGATGCTATTCTGAAAATGCCTAAACCTCAGGATATCCATGAACTTAAAAGTTTATAAGGGAAGTTAGTTTTTTTACAAAGATTCATGTCAAATGTAGCTTGTCGATGTCAATCATTCAGTCGTGTCACGAAAAAAGGTGTTCTATTTGAGTGGGATAAAGCTAGTAGTAATACTTTTAAGAGCATAAAAGCATATCTGATGAAGCCTCATGTGTTAGTCACACTAGTACCTAGACATCCACTGATCCTTTATGTCACTGCTTAAGAACATTCTATTGGAACTTTACTGGCATAGAAAAATGATGAAGGAAAAGAAAATGCCTTGTACTACTTGAGTTGAATGATGATGCTAAATGAGTTGAAGTACTCACCGATCAAAAAAATATGTTTGGCTCCAATCTGTACAATCTAAAAGTTGAAGCATAACTTTCAGGCTCATACTATTTGTCTTATCTCAAAAGCAAATCCAATAAAATATGCTAAGTCAAAGCTCATCCTCTCCTTTCTAATAGACTCGCAAGATGTTTTTTTTAGTTGCAACAATGTGAGATTATCTATGTTCTGCAGAAGACAGTAAAATGACAAGTTTTGGTTGACTTCTTAGCTAATCACTCCATCTCCATTGAGTGGGAGTTATCTGATGATCTACCTGATGCAGATATCTTAGTAGTTGAAATTACACCTTCTTAAAAGATATGCTTTGATGGAGCATCCTATAGAAAAAAAATTGGTGCTAGAGTTATATTCATCACATTTGATGATGAAGTATTGCCATATTCATTCACTAAAATTAAAAATTGTTCCAACAATGCTGTTGAATATCAAGCTCTAATTCTTGGGTTGAAAATGGTAGTTGACATAAAACAGTTGTGCCTTAACGTCTATGGAGATTTTAAGTTGGTGGTGAACTAATAGTTTGGACATGTAAAGTTAAGAAACCTGAATTACTTCCATACTTTAATTATATAAAAAGACTCATTGGATAGCTTAGGGATGTAGAAATTAAACATGTGCCAAGGAAGGAGAACTAGCAAATTGATGCGTTAGCTAAATTAGCCTATTCACTTGCCATGTCTAAAAATGAAGTGCATATTGCAATATGTAAAAGTTAGGTTGCTCTACCAATTTTTGAGTATGAGGATTATGAAAAAGATGAAAGCTATGTTGTTAAAATATTTGAGATAGAGAAGGAAGATTGGTGCCAGCCAATCATGGACTATTTAAAATATGAGAAGTTATCAAATGATCTATGTTAAAGAGTCAATATTTAGTGTCATGCGACTCACTTCATCTATTATAAAGGTGTACGTTATAGGCGGTCATTTAATGAAGCCTTCTTGCAATGTTTACATGATGTTGAAGCTATCCATGCCAAGAAAGAAGCTCATTTTAGAGTTTGTGGCGCTCACCAGTTAGGTTCGAAATTACAATTTTGGATAAAAAGAATAGGCTACTACTAGCCAACAATGGTAAAGATTGCAAGGATTATGCACAAAGATGTCAAGCTTGCTAATTTCATGCAAATTTCATTCACTAACAGCCCGAACCATTGTATCCAACTATCGCTTCTTGCCATTTGATGCTTGGGGATTAGATGTAGTTGGATCCAAGATAAAATTTTCCGCAGGGGCATTTGTATATATTGGCTGCAATGAACTATTTCTCTAGGTGGGCTAAAGCAATACTCCTCAAAGAAGTAAAGAAAGAAAATATTTTGAGATATTGGCTATAATAGATTTTCTATTTATATTTTAGGATTTATTAAATTCAATTCCAAAATATAAATAGTTGACTTTAATTAATGATTTAGTATTTATTTTATACTCAAATAAAATATTGTCAAGTGTCAAAGATGAAGTATTTATATCGATAGACCAATCAAATTAAAGATATCCGATATTATGTCTTGATATTTGATATTATCTTATCAAAGAGATAACCATCAAAAGAGTTCAAGTCAATATAGAAATCTCCCATCAAGTACCTATAAAAAGTGGTGATCCTAGCTTATTTGACAGAATACAAAATTTCGACAAGTAAGAGAAACACTAAGGGAATCCATCGATTCTCTCTAGCAAATTCAAGGAGATTTACGATGTTCAAAGTATTCTTCACAGAGCTTATTGTATTCTGGTGTTTAATTCAAGATTGAAGTGCGAAGCCCTCAGGTTGGCGTTGTTATTCTTCAAATCAAATTTGAGGAGATTCACGATATTCAAAGCGTTCTTCATGGAACTCATATATTTTTGGCATTTGATTTGGGATTAAGGTGCGAAGCCCTCAAATTAGCGTTATTTCTTCAAATTAAATTCAAGAAGATCTATAATGTTCAATGTGTTTTTTGTGGAGTTCATTAAATTCAATATTATATTTAAAAGGAAAAAAAATCAGAGGATTAGATTAGAGATTGAATATATAATTGATAGATTTTAATTTTAATTTATTGGTACGATTTTTCTTATCTTATAATTTTAATTTTTGCAGGCAAAAAATTTGTTGTTACACAACGTATAGCTAAAGCAATTGTCCAATATGCTAAAAAGTACTATCCTTAGGAGTAATTCACAATTGTCTCGTTGGAGCAAGGAGGCTTCATTGTCCATAGAGAGGACATAACAGAGAAGCAACTAAAAATGAGATATTGCTAATCCTCTTTTACTTTAACAAGTGGACATGCATTTATCCATCTAAGCAGACTCATCTCAGTCACTACTTACTAATACTGGAATACATACTTATTCATTGGTACCTCAACTCTCAAGAGGAGCAAAGAGTCAGTATCTCTTTTTAGTTATTACACTCTTTAGACGTAATCCTTTCTACCAAGCTATTTAGGTATAGGCACTTCCTTTAGGAATGAAGATTGCCAACTTGTTAGAGTTTGATGGCACGAAGGACCTTTAGGAGCACCTAGACAACTTCTTGCAACAATGGAGTTGTACAACCTAAACAAAGCTACATGCTACAAGGTGGTTTGTACCATTCTGACCAAACACACCTTGATGTGGTTCAATTAGCTGCTAGTTAGATCTATCACCAAGTGTGGAACAGTTGGCATAGCACTTTCTCCATAGTTTCTTCATTAACTGTAAGTACCTTAAGACAACAATGTACTTATTCATCATCAAATAGAATGATGGAGAATCCTTCAGAGGCTACCTTAATTATTTTGTCCAAGCAGTGTATGAAAATTCCTCATGTTAACCAAGAGCCGCTACTTAGCTAATCTAGGTAGACCTAAGATACCAAAAAGTTTTGGGATTCTATATCCAAACCCCTAACTACTATAGAAGAACTCCTCATTCATGCTAAGAAGTATATCAAGATTGATGAAGTTGTGACTCCCTAGGACTTTGACAAACATAAGAGATAGGGCGAAGAGAATAAAGAGTAATGTGAAGAAGCCATGAGACCATGGAGGGAGTTCTCTCCAAACTTTCTCCATATATACTCTGCTTACTACCTCCAAAATGGAGATTTAATTGTGGTGCTATAGCAAGCCTCATTTAGCACCCCACTTAGAAGACGAAAGACGATTAAGAGAAGTAGACATTTTACTTCCATTGCGATCATAGGTATACTACTAAGGAGTGCTAGTATCTAAAAGATAAAATTGAAAGGCTAATCTAGAAAGGATACCTCAAGGAGTATGAAGGCAAGAGGTAAAATAGTCCCAAAAGGGATTTAGGAGTTCGAAGAAGTGAGGACTAATAGTGATAATTTGATAACTGTCTGATGCTAAAAGATCTGTAGCGTCAACAAGGCTAAGAGAGCTTGCCTATAGCTGATATCATCTTAGTGATCTCAGGGAGACCTATTAGATAAGACTTTTCAACGTAAGGAAGGCATCGATGTGAATAGTAAGATAACTAAAGACTATTTAGTTATCCCTAATTTGGAATTTATAAAGTACGTCTTCTACTACCAAGCATCACATTTGGAGAAAAAGGCCTGGAGCTCGAAAGGTGATAGAATAATGGTGCCGTAAGTTCTAAGATGAATTTGGCAAAAAGTCACACAAATGAAAGTAACAAAAAAAAAAAAAAATTTGCTACCCCTACATTAGGTGCCCAAACACTTTGACAACAGGATGCATATCAGGTAACCTAGCACCGAGGACTTTCTACATGAAGGTGCTACACATGTGCCTAGGATCATTTGTGAGAGGGTGCCTTATGGGCCCCCTAGCATCGAGCAACCAGGAACAATCGCAAGAGGGCGCCTGATAGGTGTTCTAGTGTCGGGTGTCTTATGGGCACCTAAGACTCCCAACAAGGGGAGCACCCCAACCGAGTGCTTAATTCCCTACAATGGTACCCCAACTAAGAGCCCTCGTGAAATAAGTCTCCCATCAGGCATTTAGCATGATGCTTGTGTCCCAATGCCGACATACTACCTTAGGGCTTTGCATGCGTGCCTGAATTTGGCATCTCGCATAAACACTCATGATGCATTTTTTTCTAGCACTTATTGTGATGATTTCATATCTTTTACCCTTAAATTCATAAAGTATAGGTATGCAATGTCAACAAGTTGTACGTTTAGCTACATATTTGTTTGAACATAAAATGAATATAAATGAAAAAAATTGTATTACAATCGAATAAGAAAACATCTAGATGTCTGATTGATACTTAACCTCTAAAGGGGAACATCAATATGAGAATAAACATACCAAATAGCTTTCTAGAAATAAATTCTACTTACTACAGCTATCCTAATTATATGTCTTCATTCCTGAAGAGCTGTTTTCTATTGGCACCTTTGCAATATCCTTTACTCCATTATTAGGACCTTCCTCAAACTCTCACAACAATGTTGACTTGGAGGGTAGGATCCAACATTAACAAATCTTCTTCGAAGCATTGCTTAGTCTCATCCAAAATGCAGTGATAATTCTAAATAGTTTATTCGTAAATCACCATTACCTCTGTTTCCACTGCTTCAAAAAATTCATTAGAACCTCTGAACTCTTTAACAACTTCCTCATGAGTAGCATTAATAAAGATCTCCCTAGCATTAAAACTCCTAAGTTTTCTATTATTTACCTTATTTACATATTTTATCTTCAAGTGTTCGTGCTGCTTAAGTACATGAGGTAACCCCTTCTTCTAGCTATGCTGCTTAATTGCTTCTGTAGCTTCTTCCTTAAGATGTTTTAATGTGCATAGAGCTCCCTCTGCTTAATGATATATCTATTCAATGAAGTTCCATCCCTATAATGAAAAAATACAAAAATGCTTTAAAGTCAAACAATCACGGTGAAAGTAACAAATAAGAGAAAAAACCAAAATGAAGAAGTGCATTCATACTTGGGTGAAGTTACTAGTAGCTATCTCAGCTAATTGGGAAGAAGAGAATAACTCCAACTTTCCCTGATCATATTCTCACACCATGCCCTACATGCGATTGACATTAAATGTGGTCTCGTTAATGTCTCAATGGGATTCTACCGCATAACTACACCGCAAACTAAACGAAAGAACCTTTTGCCCTTGCCAACATAAAATAGACAAATAGACTGTTGACAAGTAGTAGATTCTTGAGCATGCTTTCCCATAGGTTTGAAAGGCAACACCTCAACCTCATTATCTACAGCAACAGTGCCCATTGTTGGAGTTGGTAAGGCATCAGCCTCACTTGACACTGGGCTGGGGGGCTAGAGTGATGCCAACTCAGCGGCATTTCTCTATAAAGCTACTCCATGATATGTCTCTCAACTGTTTTTCCTTATGCTATCCGAGCATGAATTTTGGTTAAGTTAATCTTCTTTTCTATTAATAAAGAAAAGAAAAAATAAAGGAGTGGTTGGTTTCATTTTCATTTCCATTTTCAGTTTCTAGCATTTCTAAATTGATGAAAATTAGTTATGTGATGTGATGTGAAAATAAAAATGTGTTTGGATGAAATGTTTGGAAATGTAATAATTATGTTAGTTTTAATAGGTTGTAGGTGGAGAGAGATAGAAATAATGGAATAGAGAAAAAAGATATATAGGTTATTGGGTGAAGATATATAGATTATTGGAGAATGTGTTTTGAAAATAAAAATGATGTTGGGTGAAAATGGTTAAAAAGTGTTGGTTTTTATTCATAAAATAGTAAAATTTGTGAAAAGGGCTTGTGTAAATGAAACCAAACACAACCTAAGTCAATCAACAAGCAGTGTACATGAACATATAAAAATGTGTGAATAAGCATAAGCAAGAGCCAAAAATTAAAAGATAAAATACGCTAAGTACTGATCGAAAACATATAAGTGATGTCAAAAGAAAAGTCAAACAATCCTACTTTGGCAAAATTTGTATAAAGGTCATGATGCACTTAACCATGACAAATCAAAGGAAGGGAACTATTCCATTTGCCAAGAACATTCCAACCCTCATCTATAACATTGAAAAATCTATCCTTTCAAAACTTTTTGGGCAAAGGTAACCCACATAAAAACTTTTTGTGTGGCTTAGGAAGGGAATGAAAGAAAGATTCTTTAGCACCTTACACACCCCAAACAAAGTGCAGTAGCTATCTAAAGATACTAGCAGACTTAGCTCACTCAGAGGCCATCTAAACCCTATGAAAGATGCAAAAAGTTAGGCACAAACTAGCTTAGACACATACTATAGTTGCGTACTATATCTAACAAAAAAGAGTTAAGAGAAAGGGAGAACCCATAACTGAAGTATATACTAAAAACCATAAAGCCCCCTTTAGGAGGTGATATTATATTGTGTTGAGGATAAGAATGGAAAATTTTGAATTCATCAAAAATACAAATCTTATGTCTCAAGATGTCTAACTCCTTTGGCTCAAGTAAACACCTAATCCTTACTGCCTTTGAAAAATTATCATTCCTATTAGGAACACCTTCAAACTCTTCATCAAAAAAACCTATCTCTTCAAAACTAGAAATAATGAAGATGGCTCCCTATCTCACTTTCACCCAAAAATTCCCCAATTTTTTTTAAAACTTGGACTAAATACACCCTAAGTAGAGAAATGGGTCATGGAGGACGATCCTCATGAGCACAAACTAATCCGAGAGCACCACAAGCCCTTGCCCAAGGCACCCTATATGTGTGCCTAGCAAATGATCAACTCCATCACTGTGCATGCATGGCCAATCAGCCATAGGGCCACTATGTTAGCTCTTTCTCTACCTTTGTCCAATTGATGTATTGAAGACTTTTTTTCTAAACTCAACTGAAAGTTAGACTTAAACATTTTTTTTGGCTCAACCAAAGACCTTGGATTTTCTCACTAACTCTAAAAGAGCTTTGTCAGAATTCACAAATGTATGGGCTAGGAAAAAAGAAATAAGTTAAAAAGCTTACAGTAAGAAAAAGACTTAGCTTTGAGGAGTCATCTTAGCATGCCTAATTGAGTTGTCTTCTCTTCTCCTCTTCCTTAGCCTAAGTAAAATTCCTCTCTCTTTACTAACTCCCTAGATGTTAGCAAAAACTATATTTATGGAGCTTTTTGTGGAAGACTCAAAAGCTTTGAGGCCTACTCAAACTCAACTTTAGCAGAAGTTGAGAACTTGCATACTCCTAAGCTAAGAATAATTACCCAAAATTAATATAAATTAAATTTAATAAATCAAACTTAAATTATATTTTCAATGTAAAATTAATAATCTTCCACTGAAAATTGGAGGGCATGATGATGTGACTAAAAATGGACCCATGGATATTCATTATTTTTTTCCATGGCTCCATACATTTGTGTGATCTATTCACAAATTATTTAGGCCATGTCCTAACTTATCTGTTATAGCCTCAAGCTAAGTCATGTATGTACTTATTTATTATGCCATTATTTGGGTCATCAATCTACCATTCATTACATAAAGTGTTAGTTTTGATAGAAGTCTTTGTCAAATCTATCATTGCTTAGGTCACACATAATGAACTTAGTATAAATATACTTACCTCTTAAATGGATACATCCACCACCCTCAATTTCTTATTTCCTCTATTAAATGGATAGATAAATGCTCCATGTAATCAAAAAGTATCGAAGGAAAAATTCTTTCTAACTTACACAAAATTATTGAAATATTTTTCTCTATCTTGTCCAAGTTATTGTGCCTTAAAGTTGTAACATAAGTCCTTGAAATTGACTAGGCTCGGGCACAGGTTTCCTATATGGTCTAACAATGCTATAAATACAATCGACAATAATTACTTTATGAATATGTGACAATTATGGTTCTTCAGTCCATAGATCTTATGCCCATAGAGTCAACATGCCTAGCTAGATAAGAAGAATATCCATCAGGCGTTCATAATGATTTTGCCTATTTACATACAATTTTATTTGCTTGATTGTGAAAACATACTTAGCCTTAAGCCCCTTTGACTTATTTCCCTTTAGAATTAACTCAAGCTCGCACCTTTTACAATATACATTCTAGTCCAAGTGAGTTTTAACATTGTCTTTAGTTTTTCCCTTGACGACCATGATAGTTGTGGCACCCCAACCAAGGGGACCTAACCTAGCATACTACTCATTACCACTTAACTAATTACATTGCTATATAAATTATCACAATAAGCATTAGCTCTAAAACCTATTTGTACACAAAATATTTCATATGTCACAACAGTTTCAAACTTTACATACCCAACTTTACATCACAAGTCTAGCAATCCTGTACAACTAGCAACTAGTTACAAAACTATTTACACTAGTCATAAGCATGCTCGGACCTCCTACTATTCATTAGACCTTATCTGGGAAAAAGAATATGGAATACACAAGATATATAAGTCCTAAGAACTTTATGAGGGGTAATAGAAAAGAAAAGACAACAAATTAGCATAATCAACAAACTATTACTGAAAAACTCATACAAACTAAAATCTGCAAAGACAAGTAGAAATGAGTTAAAATTTGTCATATCATGCTTACACTGTACAAGAATGAAGAAAGCAATATGAGTTTAATAATACAAATGACACAATAGAAGTCATTAACAAGAATTAAGGTTAAACAATTAGAGAAGCTGTTAAGGATCTGCAACTTTATGCTCTCGAATAACATATAAGAACAAATCTATTATCACTCTAATTTTCTAGTGATCAGCTTAGCAACAACAAACATATACACATGTGACACGACCGACTACCTATCGATCCTTTGCTCATAGATCACTAACCCCAGCTATCAATGAGATAAGATCATTAACGAGTACTAGCTGGAAGACCAACCATCATTGCTCTATTCCACCTAGTTGTCTTCTTGAGCTTCGTTATAGACCCAAAACTCTCCAAGGGTACCAAAAATAGTAAGCAGTCCAACAATAGTATTAGGATTTAAACAACAATGCCATGGTCATATAACAACCAATGTAATGAATTCAAGAAAACAACAAGTCAATCAGTTGACAAAACTATTCTAATAACATTGCAATATAATGAGTTAAGAGAATAATAGTAAAATAATTGGTTGGTAAGATTATTTCAATGACATTTTAGAAAGGCAATATAACTATCCACATAATCAGCCAGCAAGGCCAAAGAATATAGAAAAGTAAGGTAATAATTAGAACTTAACAAAGAGACTCAAATGTTATGAAAGGTACAGACAAGGTAGAGTGTGAACGAACAAGTTGATATTCACAAAAATGGATATATTCTTTTTCCCAGCAAGAATACAAATTATAACCTTACCTTAAGTCTCAACATCCACACTAGATGTCCTCTATTGATCAAGGTAGCTCAAGTCCCCATCACCTATTATCAGCAAAGCGTAAAATAAGTATTGATATTATGTTGTAGCAATTCTTAACAATAATTATGGTTATTTAAGTGTTTTAATAACATTAATGCCCTTAATTTCTTGTGGGACACTCCTATTGTCCTAATCCTCACATCAATGTGTCAAGCTTTGATAATCTAATTTCCTCAATTAGCTAAGTTATTTTACTAGAATCATTATATATTTAGCTCATTTAGGCAATTAGGGTTTTATTACAAAATCAATTTACAAGCAACTTGCTAAACATGTCATTGAGGTTAAATAATCTCAACTAATAGTTTATCAACGTCAAGTAAATATTTTATTATCTTACCAACGATACTTAATTTAATATTCTAATCATATAACTAATAAATATATGCTATCTGTATGTATTTCGCATATTTTTCTATTAATAATCAATCCTTATAACATTACATAATTTAGGGTTTTCAATTACACTAATTAATTTAAGTAATGATAATTAGATCCTAATTAATGATTCTGGGTCCACATATCAATTTATACTAAAGTTATGTCTGCTCATTTTGGTCTGTAATCACAAATTTTGGTCCAAGTAGCTTAAGTTTACATAAAAAAATATTTTGCCCAACACTTTGATCAAATCAAATCAGGAAACATTTAACAATTTAATTGAAATTTACCAAATAAATCAAGTTTGGGATCAATTCACAATTTGAAACTAAAGTCCATGTGTTCGGATTGCAAACTTGAAGAAATTATCCTTGGCCCATTGGAGCTTCACTGCACATTGCCGCTTGAGTTGGCTTTCATCATCACTAGTGCGTCTCTTCACATGAAGTAAAATACATAGCTCATCTAGAGAAAAATTATCACAGCATTGCTGCTGGCTACCGCAAGCTTCTTTGTCCAATTACCTATCCTCTGATGATTAGAACTCAAAATTAAACCCGTTATCTCCCTTTACTCTTCAAGCCCATCACAAACCACCTTGCTATGAGCTTTGGTCACAAGAATCACTATAATTACCATCATCTGGTGTGCTTTTCTTTAGGTTAATTTTGGTAGCAATGTGTTCATTGTGGTGAGATAAAGTGAATGGTTGGAGTGGTTCAAAGTTTTCCATCACCAGTGAGGTGAAGTCTAGCAAGAGTGCTTTAAGTTTGCTTGTGGGAATTGAGTAAAATAAGGAGACCTCTCTTTCATACTTTTGATGTTTGGAAAATCTCAACTTGATCCCTAGCATTTTCTTTAGACCTCAATTTAGTCCTTTAACTTAGTGTCTCACATTGACCATAAATCTTATAATTTACCCCTTAGCATTTCCTAATTACATATTAGCCCTATTGATTTCTTTAGTTCCCGCAATAAGTCCTATTTAATTAATTTTCTAGCCCCTTAATTTTTGTAATATTTAGTCAAGACCTTAGGTATTTTAAATGCAATACTTTTGATTCCCTATCAATTTTTTGTTATTATTTTCCTTTCATCAATTAAATTTTAGTTAGTTCATGAAATTCATATTTTTAGAGATTTCCCATATTTAAGAATTTAGGGGTGTTACAATCCTCTCTCTTAAAAGTATCTAGCCCCCAAATTCTTACCTAGCAACTAGAAAAGTTTAGGATAGCGCTTGCATATATAATCTTCTTGTTCCCGCATTACCTTTTCTACATTATCATTCTGCCACAACACTTCCACTTGGGGGATCTTGCAATTACAGAGCTCTTGGGATTTTCAATTGAGGATACGAATTGATTTCTCTTCATATGTCAAATTACCCTTTAGTGGTATCTCTTCATAAAAGATGATATGAGAGGGATTAGGGTGATGTTTCCTGAGCTATGATATGTGGAATACGTCATGTATTTCAGTGACACTCAAGGATAATATCAATTCTTTTAATGCCATCTCGTGGAGATATTTTGAGAAATACCTTGTTGCCTACCTCGAACTCAAAATCTCTTTTGCTAGTCTTGGGCTGCTTTTATCCTTTATTTTGTCATCTGAATCTTGTTAATGGTTTCCTGTATGTGTTCTGGTTTTAAACTCTTTACAGCCTCACCACTAGTGCTTTTATTCTCATCAAGATCCCTTTGGAGAGGAGATTGATATTTTCTTCCATATAAGACATCATAGGGGGGGCCATCTATATGGTGGCTTGATAATGTTATTGTGGGCAAACTCAATTAGTAGAGATGTTTGCCCCATGTTTTTCCAAAATTTAGAAAACATACCCAAAGCGTGTTTTCTTAAATCTGAATGACTCTCTCAGACTAATCATTAGTTTGAGGATGGGTAGCCAAGTTGAACTGTAACTATATGTTGTGATGCTTTTGTAAGCTTTTCCATAGTCTCGAGGTAAATTTAGGTATTGATTTGATAAAATACTTATAAGAATCCCATGTAAATGGACTATTTCCTAGATGTATAATTTGTTAATTTCTCAACTCTGAAATATGGCCCAATTGGTAGGAAATGCACAGACTTGGTTAGCCAATCTATTATTACCTAAATGCCATCAGGTCCCTCTTAGGCTACTGGTAGACTTGTTACAAAGTCCATGGTTATCTATTTCCATTTCTAATCCAGGATTGGAAGTGGTAGTATCCTTCCTAATGGCTGTTGATGTTTTGCTTTCACTAACTAGCAGGCCATATATCTTTGTATGTCATATGCGATATCCTTTCTCATTCAATTCCACTAGGATTGTTTCTTCAAATCCTTATATGTTTTTATGCCTCTTAGATGTACTATATACTTTGCCTTATGAGTTTCCTCTAGGAGTCTCTCCCTCGTCTTTTTGGGCACACATATTTATTTATAGAATAGGAGAATATCTCAACTGTTAATATTGAATCCTAATTCTTCAAAACTTGTTATAGCTTTCTTCTATTTTTAGATCTAGTCATCATTCACCTAAGCCCTTCATATCCCATCATGCAATTCAAGTTGAATGCTTATCCTTGCAACCTATGCTTGTTGTTTCATCCGCACAACAATATTTTTTCCTTGACACTCTCTTTCTTAGCACATGTGCTAGTCTGGCCTTTTGGCTCAAAGCATCTTCTACCATGTTCACCTTCTTTGGTGGTACACAATAGAACAATCATAGTCCTCCAAAAACTCTATCCATCTTCGTTATTACACGTTTAATTCTTTTTCAGAGTACATGTACTTCAAACTCATGTGATCTATATACACCTCGAAGGTGGCTCCGTAGAGATAGTATCTCCATTTAACTAGTGCAAAAACTATTATGGTGAGTTTCAAATTATGAGTGGGGTAATTCTACTTATGTGGCTTAATCTTCCTTGATGCGTAAGCAATAACTTGCCTCTTCTACATCAATGCATGGTCGAGCCCCTCTTTTGAAGCATCAATATAAACAATAAACCCTTCCAAACCTTCTAAGAGAGCTAAGATTAGGGCTGACATTAACTAGTCCTTCAGCTCTTAGAAACTTCTTTCATATTTCTTGTTCCATTCAAATAGTTGGTCCTTCTAAGTTAGATTGGTCAACGAGTTGACTATCTTAGAAAAATTTTATACAAACCTCTAATAATAGCTAGCAAGTCCCAAAAAGCTCTGTACTTCCATCACACTCTCAATCCGTTTCCAATTAGCTATTGCTTTGATCTTAGGAAGGTCAACTTCAATTCCATCCTTAGATATAATATATCCTAGAAAAATTACCCTTTCTAGCCAAAACTCACACTTACTAAACATAGCATACAATTTATGCTCCCTTAGGGTCTGTAGGACCAAGTGTAGGTGCTCTACATTTTCTTCCTTGATCCTCAGTACACAAGAATGTCATCAATAAATATCACCACAAACTGATCCAAATAAGATCGAAAGATTTGGTGCATCATGTCCATGAATGCTGCTTGGGCATTGGTTAGACCGAATGACATCACCACAAACTCATAATGGCCATAGGGAGAGTTGAATGCAAATTTTGATATATCCTCTTCTTGGATCTTCAACTGGCAGTATCCCCACCTCAAGTCCAACTTCGAGAAAGTTGTGGATCCTCACAAAAGATTAAATAATTTTTAATAGTAACTTTGTACAACTCCTGATAGTCTACACATATCCTCAAGGTTCTATCTTTCTTCTTTTCAATAGTACTGGTGCTCCCCACAGCAAAGTATTGGGCCTTATGAACTTTTTCTCCAATAGCTTGTTTAGCCATTTCTTCAATTCTTTTAGTTTTACTAGTACTATGTAGTAGGGATTTTTTAAGAAAAGTTCTACACCAAGAACTGTGTGAATGACAAATTCTATCTCACAATCCAGAGGCAACTAGGGCTCCAAATGGTTATTCAAAAATTAATTTATCTTTTGCATTCATATCCATTTATATAAATATTATCCATATCCATTTAAAGTGAATATATCTGTATTCGATTAGTAAATATTGGATTGTAAATAGATACAAATATGGTAAATACATATCTAATCTATTTAATATTCGTTCTAAATATATATTTATTAAATATTATATTATGTATATTTTCAATAAAAATATCGTAATCCATATATGTATAAATAAACTATAATTGAAGAATTAGGAAGAAAAATAAATTTAAAAAACTATTGTAATATCAGCAAAGAATTAAAGAATGAAGTTAATCAACCTAAATTATTGTCAGTTGACTTTATAACTAATATATTTAAATATCACTATTAATATTAATTAGTGCTAATAATCAATCATAAAGTCAATTATTAATTAAAAATTATGCTATTTGTTTGATTGCTTTCTTTTTAATGAAATTGTATAGTTCCTTCTATTAACTAAAAATATATTTATTTCAGGCCAACGGATTCACATATTTGAATATCCATGAACAAATATGTACATAATTATCATCAAATATGAATATTAAAAAAATATAATTCAAATATAGATAATTTTAATCATAGATGGATGCATTTGAATATTTAAAATCGAATACGGATATATCTAAATTCGATCGATATCTAATGGATACAAATTTGAATATCATGCATAAATATCTTTTGAATCCATATTTGTACTCAGATATTCAAAAATTTAATTGGATACGAATATGAAAATAGTATATTTGATCCATTTACACCCCTAGGGCAACGAGTCCAATTCCTCAGGAAATATGTCTTGATATTCAACTACTACCTTCACTTCTTCTAACTTGGCCTTATCTTGGGGTTTCTTGTTGAGGTAAGCTAAGAAACCTTATCATTTTTCTCTTAGAATTTTCTTGACCTCCACAACAAATATAATAGGCATCGAGGTGGTGCTTTAGAATAGCATGTTGGGATCGGTATCTTCTAGCCAAGAGTAATATGCCTGGTGTAATAGTTTATTTGTGCTTAGTATTGATATAACCAGTCCATCCCCAAAAATTAGGTTATAACTCTAGATGGGAATTTCTATCAAATTGGTTGCATATTCCTCGTCCCTAATTTTAACTAAGTAAGCTTGATATATTGTATCAGTTACCAATCCTGTTTCTAAGGGTGTTCGCACTCTTAACTCATATGACATACTTTCAGATTGTAAATTTAGTTTAAGGAAAAATGCACATATATGAACGAATGGGTATTATTAGGATCATACATTGTCTTATCAGTAATTCCAGAAATGGAGATCATACCTTCAACTACATAGTTTGGATTTAAGGCATCCTCTCCAGTGCATATACACGAGCGTGAACTTTTGGCTGTCCACTAGTCTATGTTATCTATTTTTCTTTTCCTTTAGACATCCTCAATGCAACAATTCTAGACTTGGGGTAGTTTTGGGCAAAGTGTAGGTCATTATTGCACAATATACGTCTCCCTCACTTCTTCTAGCAACCTAACTCATCATGATTTGTACCACCACAAAATTTGCAGTTCTTTTGAGGCACCGCCCATGCAGGGTTGGTGACCCCTCATGCTGGATGTAAGCACTAGCTGGCTGCCCCTAGTTAGAGTTTTGGATATTTTTTGTTTGGGTCATTTCTCCCACTAGGTGGAACTTTCCCTTGTTTTCCTTTTTCTTCTATTGTTTGGATTTCTTTAGGATTTGATGCCACTTGAAGTACCTTGCTCATCACCAATTGTAATTTGGTAGGTTGCATATAATGAAGGGTTGTCTAATCTTTGGTTAGAGTCTTTCTACAAACTTGCACATCTAGCGCTCTTCATCTCCTAGTATATTGGGTGTATATTAGATTAATCTACTAAAGATGGCTTCATACTAGTCTACTAATGTAGTCCTTTTGATCAAATCCATAAATTCCCATTTGCGAGCATTTTTAACAACTTAAGGTATGAGCTTTTCCATGAATTCATATGTTTAGTTTGCCTAATTCCACAAAGTTCGTTCCAGTCCTTATTTTCTGTCCACCATCTTCCACCAATTATATGTAGAGATGGTGGTAGGGTGGGTTTGGGGTGGGTTAGGCTTGCCTCACACCTTGCTCGATGCACCATACCTCGCCACACACCTAAATGGCCTTGCCTTGCCCCCACCTAGAAAGAATTAGAAATATTGGAATCAATCAATGAAAGTATCAAATCAAAACCACTTGACAGCTATTAAAATTTAAATTTTAAATACAAAAATAAAAAATCTATACAAACAAGACAAGATTCTAGAACCAAATAGGAGACAAGAATAGAACTAAAATAATAACTAACAGAAAATCCAAATTTTTATACATTGTAAGTTTGTAATAGTAAACTGAAACAAAAAAACTTAAAATTTTTAAATCCAATAAGCTTCCACTATATAGTTCTAAATTATTTGGTTTGGACATTATTTTTAATTAGAAAAATATAAAATAAATTATATATAATATATTTATTATTACATATATACAATATTTATATAGGTGGGGTGACAGGGCAAGTTTGGGGTGGGTCGGTAAACCCTATACCCTACCCCAAATAATTTAGGTAGAAAAATTGTGCCCCGTACCCCACCCCATATCCCATACCCCGTTAAGTCACCCAAAACCCATTCCATTCGGGATGGGTTGAGTTGAGGTTCTAGTTTTGCCTCACTCCTTGACATCCCTAATTATGTGTGGGTCCTTTCAATAGAAATGAGGTATACCTAACCTTCTACTCATTAGGATAATGTAGTGTGCTAAATAACTTTTCAAGGTCCTAGACTTATGCTTCCACTTTACAATCATCAGGCTCTCTTATGAACTTTGGAGATCAAAGGTGGAGGAATTGCTTTAGTGCTTGATCCTCAGTAAATTCTTCATTACCCCTAGCCCTATCAGCCTATCCCTATTGTTGGTAAAACTACATAAATTGCCTACACATTGTGAACATAAGCTCTGTTGGTTGTTCGACAACTTATAGGTTTTGCAATACTTCATCATTAGGGATTGGTTCTTACAAATTTGTGGCTTGTCTTTTTGGAATATTCTAGGTGTTACTTCTTCTACCTAATAGTTTCCCCATCAATCAGCTCGAGCCTAAGAATGTGCTTGGGATAACGTTGTAATGCCCTCTATAGCACCACAACCAAGGTATGAGGCTTGACTTGGGATACTACTCATTATCATTTAACCAATTACACTACTATATAAATGATCACAATAAACTTCAGCTCCAAAATCCATCTGTACACAAAAAATTTCATATATTGCAACAATTTCAAGCTTACATACCCAACTTTACATCACAAGTCTAGCAATCGTGTACGACTGGTACCTATTTACAAAACCATTTATACTAGTCACAAGCATGCTTAGACCTCTTACTATTCATCTGACCTTATTTGGAAAAAATAATTAGGAATATACAAAAGGTATAAGTTCTAAGGACTTAGTAAGGGGAACAGAAAAGAAAAGATAACAAATCAGCATAATCAATGAACTATCATTGAAGAACTCATACAAACTGAAATCAAAAAAGACAAATTGATTAGAGTTAAAATTTATCATACAATGTTCACACTATAAGAGAACAAAGAAAGTAGTATAGGTTAATAATATAAATGAAAAAATAGAACTCGTCAACAAAAAATAAGGTCAAACAATCAGAGGAGCTATGGGAAATCTCCACCCTTATAGCGTCTGAATAACATACCAAAATAAATCTCTTATCCTTCTAATTCTCAAGTGATTAGCTCGACAATAAGGAACACACATACATGCAGCATAGCCAATCGCATGTTAATCTCTTTCTCATAGATAGCTAACTTCTAGCTGCCTATGAGATAAAATCATTAGCAAGTTACTAGTTAGGAGACCAGCCACAATTAGTCCATTTCGCTTATTCATCTTTTGGAGACTACTCCCAAGCCTAAAACTCCCTAACAGCATCCCTAATGGTACCAACAATAGTAAATAGTCCAACAATAGTATTAGGATTTAAACAACAATGCTATGCTCAGATAATAAACAATAGAATGGATTTAAGAAAATAATAAGTTAATCGATCGACAAGACCGTTCTAATAATAGTGTAATATAATGAATTTAAAGAATGGTAAAATAATTGATTAGCAGGACCATTCAATGACATTTCAGAAAGGTAATATAACTATCTATCAAAATAGCCTGCAAAGCCAAAGAAGACAAAAAAGTAAGGTAATCATCAGAATTGAATAGTGAGACTTGAATGTCATGAAAGATACATAAATAATAATATAGTATAATAAGTTTAAAGAATGGTAAAACAATAAATCGACAAGACCATTTCAATGACATTTCAGAAAGGCAATATAACTACCTACAGAATCAACCAACAAGGCCAAAGAATACAAAAAAGTAAGGTAATCATTAGAACTCAACAGTGAGACTTGAATGTCATGAAAGATATAGAAAAGACAGAGTGCAAACAAACAACTTGATAATCACTAGAACGGATATATTATTTTCTAAAAAGAATATGAATTATAATCTCAACTTAAGTCTTAATATTCACACCAAATGTCCTCTACTGATCAGGGTAGTTTGGATTCCTATCACTTGTTATCAATAAAACATAAAATAAGTGTCGATATTATGCTATAACAATTCTTAACAATAATTATGGTTATTCAAGTGTTTTAATTATATAAATGCCCTTAATCTCTTGCAGGACATTCTTGTTGTCCTAATTATTTTACCGATGTGTCTAACTATTATAATCCAATTTCCTCAATTTGCTAAGTTGTTTTACCAGAATCATCATACATTCAGCTTGTTTAGGCAATTAATAGTTTTATTTCAGAACCAATTTACAAGAAACTTCCTAAACATGTTGCTAAGGTTAAATAATCTCAACGAATAGTTTATCAGTTTTAGGTTACTATTTTATTCTCTTACCAACAATACTTAATTAAATATTCTAAGCCCATAACTAATAAATTGAAGCTATCAATACGAATTTTGCATCTTTTTCTATTAATAATCAATCTTTATAACATTATGCAGTTTAGGTTTTTAAATTACACCAATTAACTTAAGTAATGATAGTTAGCCCTTAATTAACGATTCGGGTCCACGTATCAATTTAGACTAAAGTCATGTCCACTATTTCAGTCCATAATCACAAATTTTGGTCCAACTAGCTTAAGTTTACATCAAAAATCTTCTCAACACTTTAATTAAATTAGATCGAGAAATATTTAACCATTTAACTAAAATTTAACAATAATCAAGTTTGGGATAAATTCACAATTTGAAATTAACCCACATGCATCCAGATCTCCATCGTCGATCACTAGAGCTCCATTGTACATTGCTGTCTGAGTTGGGTTTCTTTACCACCAGTTGGCACATCTGTTCATATGGAGTAAAATGCCCTGCTCAATTTCATTTTTGATGGACGATCCCTGGTTAATTGAAGAAAATCACCACTACACTGTTGCCAATGACTGCAAGCTTCTTTTTCTAATTATCTCTCATTTGGTGGTCAAAACTTAGAACTGAAACTGCTGTCATCTTGTTCTATTCAATCTCATCACAAACCCCTCTGTTGTGAGCTTCGGTCGCCAAAACTGCCACAACCACTAGCATCCATTGTACTTTCCTTTGGCCTCAATTTTTCCAATGTTCCATTGATTTGTTTAGGTTAATTTTGGTATCAATGTGTTTGTTGTGGTTAGGTAAAGTGAATGGTTGGAGTGGTCCAAGGTTTTCCATCGCCGATGAGGTAAAGTCTAGCGAGAGAGCTCTAAGTTTGCATATGGGAATTGAGTAAAACAGAGGGACCTCTCTTTTATGCTTTTGATGTTTGGAAAATCTCAATTTGCCCTCAACATTTTCCTTAGACCTTATTTTAGTCCATTAACTTATTTAATACCTCACATTATCCCCAAATTTTACAATTTACCCGTTTAGGTTTTCCTAATCGCACATTGGCCATACTGATTTCTTTAGTTTCTTCAATTAAGTCATATTTAATTAATTTTCTAGTCCCTTAATTTTCCTAATACTCAGTCGTGACCCTAGGAATTTCAAATGCAAAAATTTTGATTCCTTATCACTTTTTTGTTCTTATTTTCCTTTTATCAACTAAATTTTAATTAGTTTATTAAATTTGTATTTTTAGGAATTTTCCATATTTAAGAATTTAGGGATGTTACAATAATGTTGAAGATATTGTAAAACATATTATTCTCTATGTGCATGCAAATTATGTCTCAATAATTTAGTCTTCCAATAAGACAATTCCCAAATATACTCTGCTTGGTTCAATTATGTTACACACCATACTTGGGGTTTCTAAGAGGATTGCCATATTATATAACCTTGGGTAAATTACATACCAAATCCCATAATAACTCTTCAATCAATAATAGAGGAGGAAGATTTTTCTTAGTGTAATTCTTCAAGAAGCTGGTAGTGTTTCTCCGGAACTGATGATCATGATCTAAAAGATGTCAATGGCAATCAAACTAATTGTTCTTTTAGTTATTTTTCAGAGTGAATGCGTTAGAGTGTTCCAATAGTAAGGCAAACCAATTTACCTGAACAACATATCATAAGTTGGGAAGTCATTTATTGTCCACAATAATGCAACTCTCATGATAAAATTTTGCTTGCTAAAGACATCATAAGTGAGAACACCTGATGTTCAAAGCTCATTCAATTTATCAATTAAAGGCTGCAAGTAGACATCTATCATGGGTTTTAGATTTCTTGGCCCAAGAATAATGCATGTCAAAACATATATGGTGAGGTCATACACATTTTAGCATATAAATTATATGGTATCACTTTGACATGCCAGTGTGTATGTGATGATGCAGATTGATTGAAGGGATAAATCTATGAGCATACAAAGTAAGTCTCACATTTCTAGGGTGGCTTGCAAATTCAAAATGGATTAGATCGAGCTGTTTCCAAGAATTCTCATATGATGGATGACACATGACACCATCTCCTCGATGGTTCTTGTGATGTTATCTCATGTGAGGTGCTAAGCTTATCAATGCATATAGCTTTTTCAACATAAGAATTGGAGGTAAATATTGAATTCTTTTCACTAGCACATCCCAAAGCTTTCCTTTACCCTTCATCTTATCCTAACATCTATACCTAGGTGCTCTATAAAGCTTACATTAATTGTTGTTTACATATTGTTTTGTAATAAAACATGCATCCATTAACACAACAATCAATTTATTTGGTTACCAAGCTAAATGTACTGACTAGTTTCCATACCTCATAGTAATTAGTTGGTATGCCATTTCTTTTGGGGTGTGGCCTCACACATTAATTGTAGCACCTCATCTATGGCATTATGAGGCAGATTATAGCTACCTTTAATGCTGAGCATTCTCACAACAATAGATAAAGAAGAGTGCATTTCACATCCATCCCATAGTGGTTGATTGTACTAAGATAGCAGGTTATAAAACCTCTAAGCCTCTTCATTGGGTTCTTCACTACTGCTAGATTGAAATGGTGTACCTCATTCCCCCAATTAATCCCCACTACACCATATACCATTTTCTATATAACTGTGTAGCTCACTTGGATACTAATCTTATTGTCCATTAGTTGATGCGCCATAATTAAATATATAATTATATGTTTCCATGTAAGGATCTAACTCTCCATGGTCTAACCAGTAATAGTAATTTTTCCAAAATTCTACTTGGTATAAGTGTACCTTAGCATCATCGAGTTTTAACAACCCAAATTTCATTTCATACTGTTTGAATGGACACCTAATGGTCCCATCTTTCCCAAACTAAGACAAACCATGTCCATGATTAATAAATTCCTCAACCCTATCCAAAACTCTTACCTAATTCTAGCACCAGCAAGATACAGGCTATTATATAGCCAAAGATTATGTAGAGAAATATTATCTATCTATATCATTAGAAAAATTATTTCACTGATATTAATAGAGTGTTGATGTATGGTAGATTAATGACTCATTTTTTTGTCATTATAAGTAGGGTTTTTTTACCATTATAAAAAGGATTAATCGATCATATATTGTAACTCAAAACTAAAGATTTAATTACTTCATTACTAGTAATCTAGGCATATTTTTTATAAATATAAATTAAAAAAGTTTTAAGAAAGAACCCTTCAAACATATATCAATTCAAAGTTTAAAAAAAGCATAGCTCTTAGGAGTTATTATATCAAGTTTTGTATAATATTTTACCTCAAGAAAAATTTTGGTAGAATTTTCTTTATAGCTATGACTATCCAAGTTTTTTCTAACCCACAAAACATAGGCATACATCATATAACATTATAAATAAGCTATTTAATATCACAACTCCTTATACACCGTACACATGCAAGCAAAAAATAATCCAACATTAATAAATGGGAAGGCTCCAATGCTTCTCCTAATTCCCATCTTATTTCCTAACCACCAATTCTAAATTCTATATATAATACTTGCTTACTATTCATAAAGACAAAAGAAGGGGTGCAGTGGGAGAGAGACAGAAATAGATAGAGGACATGAGAAGGAGAGAACAAACGAAAGAAAGGACAAAGAAGAAGAAAAAGAAAAGTTCACATCGTTCAAATATTTTACTTTTTGGCCGGAATTCGAACGCAAAAACTCATCTGAATGTCATTAGAAATCAAATAATTCAATTTTAATGTTTAAAAAATATTTACTAATTTCTAATGGCATATCCATTGGAACTTCTGTCGAAAAATATTTTTCGATGGACAACTGGTCGAAAAAGTTTGCACCAATTTTACCAATGATTTTTAGGTGGATTTTCGACGAATGTTATTTTCATTGGTGATGTAATTCATTCAAAAATTTTGTAGTGTTCTTTTTGTATTATGTGCGAAGAAAATATTACCTCTATTGTACTCCTATAGTTCAAAAAAAAAAATGGTTTGCTGTCATGTGTCCAAAATATCCACTATCCAAATACCATTTGTTTGTTTGAATTGCAATCTTGACTAGATCCTACATCACAAGGCTTAGTATTTTTAGGTACCCATCTTTTACTAGATCCTAGATTGTTAGCTTTTGGTATCCACGCATATTTGGTTTCAATCATCCTTTTTATTAGGCATTTATAGGCTATATGACCAATTTTTGTGCAGGAGTTACAGATTCTTTTGTTAATTGTTTTTGTCTTATGACCTCTAAATTTTATTTTGTTCTTTCCTTTAATTGTTCTTTTAATATTAAAGTTGCTTTCTAGTAAACTTTTAATTTTCTTTTCAAGATTTTGATTTTTTTCAACTAGTTTATCCCTTTCTTCTAAACTTTGCTTTATGGCTTTGCTATAGTAGTGAACTAGTTTCCCCCCTCCCCCCCCATCATTTAAGGTGAACTGTAGTAATTTCTTAAGAAGATTTATTTCTTCTTGATGTTTAGTTAACTGATTGTAGCATTCTATGCGTATATTAAGAGCATAAGTATCTTCATGATCAAACTCAAAACTACTAGAACTTAATTTAGAAAGTAATGTTATCTGTTTGTCTACCATAAGGCATTTATCTTCATTGTCAAATTGATTCTAGTTTGAGTCATCCCAAGTAATGGTCATGGCTCTTGACTTGAAAATTCTGTCAAGTTTTGGGCTCTTTTTTAGTTTTGGACAGTCATGTCTTTTTTGTCCAATTTCGTGGCATTCATGATATATGATCTGCTCGATTTTTTGAAATTCTCCCTCATTCTTTCTGGAATTTGATCTGGTATCTTTTTTGAAGTGACTTTTCACTTGGATGAGTTGTCTTAATCACCTGGTGATCATGGCTATTTCATCTTTGATGGTTTCTTCATCTTTATCACCAAATCCTTATTTTAATCTCCCTTATCTATGGTAAAACTAATATTTTTCTTATTTTTGATATCTGAACTTTCTTCTTTGCTTAGGAGGGTCATCTCATGGGAGGTAAGTGAACCAATTAGTTTTCTGATGGTTATATTCTCCAAGTTTTTAGCCTTAATTACGATGACTTTGGGGGTCCATCCCTTAGGATCTTCTATACATGTTCACTTTAAGATACAAATTTTTCTACTACAAGCATTAAATTTAGAATTTTCATGAAGCAAGCATACATTTAGCTTATTATTTCATCTATTTACACATAGAACATCTTATATTGGTGAGTAAGCGAAGCAATTTATTCTAATTTTACATGTGCTGACTCGATTGTATTTCTCTTTGACAAGTACACAAGAAAAAATATTTTGTACCTTTGCATTCATTGAGAGAATTTTCTTATCTTCAGTAGTAAGTTCTAAAACACTATTTGCGAACATAGTTTGTTGGTTGGAATGAGGGATCCAATAATGATTATGCTCTAGAGATAATTTTCTAAGACTATGAAAAATTCTTCAATCCTATTCTTCCATGTTGAATAGTTGGTCTTGTTAAACAAAGGGAGACACGTATGGAATTGATCTTCCATATATACATCAAAACTAGAAGAGGCCATTAGGATCTTTTAGCTCAAGTTTGTCAAAACTTATATATACACACACATATGTATATATATATGAGCTTTTGGTTCTGATACCAATTAAAAGATAATAAGGTCCTAAAAGGGAATTGATATAAGATAGATATGATTAAAATATATCAATCTGGAACTTCCGAATATAAGATGAAATATAAGAGATAGCAAAAGGATAGAAAGTAATAAAAGAGATGCAGATAATTTATAATGGTTCAGCAAGCTTGCATTCACAACTTAATTGGAACACTTAGAATTTTTAATCTGCATTTCAATTTATAATCAAGATAAATAGGTATACAATACAAGTTACCAATAGACTAGAACTTTGCTACTGGAATCTTTTTAAAGATTAAGCAAATATAACTATTACTTTAGCTAAACTACGACAAAGCAACTTGAATGCTCACTCAACTCTTAATAAACTAATATAGGCTTTGAAGTATATTGTAAGACACTTGTTGCCTCTTGTACTCCCTAAATAGTGAAGATGATCTTAATAAAATTTGGCTTGACATCACAAGTATTTTCGGACAAAATATATTCCATAAACTGGTTTTCCTTCATTAGAATACTAGCTGCCATCTTTCCATATATACATATGTTGGTGGAATTTAAGCAAGTCCTAAATTCGTGCAATGGCTACTTTCCTTCTTAGAGCCTGCAATATTAAGTGATAAGATTGGCAGTTTAAAAGGAAAGTCAAGACTTGCAAATTTTTCATAATTAAAATAAATCAAGAGGAAATTCTAACAAATCCAATGCTAATTCTTAGTAGAATGTTATGCCAAAAAGGTGGCCTGTGATGGTTTTAGCCAAGAGGATAAAGGCTCATTCACATAATAAAACAAAAGTGAGAATAGTGCGGCCTGTGAAGACTTCAATTGATGCTCCTTTGATTTGAAAGTTTGGTGTTATGGATCTGTTTAAGGTTGTGCTTTGTTTGGTAAAGTATGTGCTCTATTGGGCTATCACAACTGGAAACATCAAGCAACTAAACCATATGGGAATGATCGAATGAGTTGGAAGGCAAGTTTTGCTTCCTCAACTTGGTTCATGGAGCATAGCCTCCATGAGTTCTTTTTTTTCAATAGATGCATCTTTGCCATCAATGATCATTGCTTTATCTAGAAACTTGGCATAAATGTTGATGACTATGGTTGATGGTGTTATTAAATGCGGATGGAAATGGCTAACGTGTTGCCTATAAGGCATTAAATACAACAGCATGTGTCAGGCAAGTAAGGTATCTCAACTAGTCTAACTTCCTAAACCAAGACCTACATATTAATCTAAAAGTAGGATTTTTTGAGCGATCATTTAGAGGCCTATAGTTGACCATCATCGGACTAGTTTAGCAATAAGAAAACTAACTTAAAGGTTGTTGACCCCAATGGTGTGCCCTTCTAGGAATGGTCTAAAGGCAACCATCCACATGAACCTAAATGTGGCCTTGTTGTGGTGACTTGAAGTCTATTGACCTTAATGATATTAATGGGGGTCAAATAAATATGAGTTTATATCTCCCGTCCTAGCAAAAAGAGTAAAGAAGCTAAATGACCCAAAATTAGACAAGTACTAATTTTGATGATATGGATCTCAAGGGGCGTGTCTCCCTCATAAGAGCTTGATGATCATCACCATGGGTGTAGCAAACCTTGTTGTTCAAAAGGTCCTATTAGATAATGGCAGTTCAAGTAGTGCCAGCTTCCTCGACGTTTTAAGGATAACAGAATTAAACATCACAACAATAAAGCCAATAAATGTCCCATCAACATGATTTGACAGATTAGAGGTCATACCTATTGAAACGATGGATCTTTTCACATCTCTAGAAGTGGAACCCCAACAAAAAGCTATCATAATAAAAATATTTGGTTGTTGATTCTCCTTTTGCTTATTAGAAAAATAAGAAAGGTTATGACCCAACAAAGAAAAATTAATTGCGGGAAAGAAGATAGAAAGAAAAGAAAAATGAGAGAAAAATAAATGGAAATAATGAAAAATTTTAACCTTTTATATGTAAAAAAATTAAATCTACTTGTTTTTTGAGAATATATTTTTTAAATATTCTAACCCCATGATACTAGAAAAAATTATTTTCGTAAGATTGTAGAACGCATTACATAAGAGTTATATATAAGCTTAAAATTTTAAAATTAGAATAGGAGAAATCAAAATTACGGGGTTAATGCTAAAATTATATTCAGTAATAAAATGCAGACATGTTCACCCAGAAAACAAAACTAAAAGCAAAAGAATTTACCAGTGGCATTAGATTCAGACCAATAGCTTGCACACTAGCTAGCTAAATTCAATAAGCATCGTCACTCGCACCACTCCTTTATTTCTTCGCTTCCATTATGTGTTGTCTTAGACGTATATATTTAGTCACCATAATCTGTATATGGCATACACCAGTGGTGAAATGATGCTTGGTGTGGAAACGTTATATTTTCGAAAGGGAAATTTTAATAATTAACGTAGAAGTCAATAGAAGAAAAGATGATAATTTTATTTCAGAGGTGGTGTAAGTGTGATTACAACTAACCCCTGATATTGCATTTCAGTTCAAAAGTTTAAAAACACGCACAACATCATATGATTATAGTCATAAAGTTGACAAGGTAGTTTACAATTGATGCTAAGATGACTCTTCCTCACTATTAGAGTGATTACCCTCTTGGTAAAGTTCAATTCTCTTATAAACAAACCTTTTCGCAACACAAATATAACCACAAAAATTAAGAGCACTCATGGCAGCCAAAACCCAATAAAAGTACTCAAGTTTTGCTCTGTTAATGTTGTCACCAAGCCATTCATGCCCAGCTCTTGAGCTAATCCCTTGCACAATAGATATCAATGCAGTGCTCAAAAAGTATCCAACCCCAGTCACGGTAATATACGCAGCTGCACCAATACTTCTCATTGCAACCGGCATTTGGTCGTAGAACAATTCTTGCAATCCAACGATTGCGAACACATCAGATATCCCACACAGCATGTACTGTGGGATTAGCCACCAAACGGCCATTGGAACGATTGATTTTGGTTCGTCTAAAAGCCCGTTTTCTCTTGCAACACGAATCCTTTTGGACTCAACAGACGCTGCCACAGCCATGGTCAGCATAGACAATACTAATCCAGTGCCGATTCTCTGCAGGATGGTTATGCCGGAAGGGTGGCCCGTGATGGTTCTGGCCAAGGGGATGAAGGCTCGTTCGTATAATAGAACAGAAGTGAGAATTGTGAGGCCCGTGAAGGCCTGGAATGATGCTGCTGGGATTTGGAAGTTTGGTGTTATGGATCTGTTTAAGGTTGTGCCCTGTTTGGTGAAGTATGTGCTCTGTTGGGCTATCACAACCGCGAACATTAAGCAGCTGAACCATATGGGAATGAGCTGGAAGACAAGTTTTGCTTCCTCAACTTGGTTCACGGAGCATAGCCGCCAGGGGTTCCTTTTTTCATTGGTTGCATCTTTGTCATCAATGGTCATTGCTTTGTCTAGAAACCTGGCGCAAATGAACTTGTCTTGTTGTTTCATAGAATTCTAATTCAGACTCAGTTTTATCAATAATCAATTGACGTGTAAATATATTTTACTAGCCGCCCTCCACCCCCATCCCCAACTCCCAAATAAGGCTATAAATGGATATTCGAAAATTCGTTTACCGTTTGCATTCGTATCCGTTTATACACAATTTATCCATATCTATTTAAAGCGGATAGTATCCGTATCCGATTAGTAGATATCCGATTATAAAATATACGAATATAGTAAATGCATATCCAATTCGTTTAATATCCAATCCGAATGCATATATTTTTGTTATAAGTTCATAGATTTATGTATTTGGATATTTGTAAATAGATATTTAAATAATTATTATCAAATATAAATATAAAAAAAATAATACGAATACGGATGAGTTTAATAACATATGAATAAATCTAAATAATTATAATCGGATACGGATATATTCGAATTCAACCGATATCCGATGGATGCAAATTCGGATATTATTTTTTAATATCCGTCAAATCTATATTTGTATTTGAATATTCAAAAAGTTAAATGAATACAAATATGAAAATAGTGTATCCAATCCGTTTAATATTCATTTACACCCCTACCCCCAAAGAAAAAGGAAAAAAAACCAATAAATAAATAACTAAAAAATTGGTGCTTTGCTTGTCTATGTTGACATGTTCCTTAAGTTGCAATTTGGATAGAAAATAATTGGAATTAAGTGAATGATTTCAAGTTAAAGATTACCAAATTGCCTAAATTTCGAGTGAATTTGAAATTTATAACTCAAAATGGCAATAAAAGAATTTCAAGTTCATTGTAATTAGTGAAAATTATGCAAATGATTCTAAGAGATTTGTTATCATGATTATAGAATTTGTGCACTCAAATTTCATAGTCCAAACACAACTTGAGTGCTCATGTAGAGGATAATGATACTAAAATTTGATTTTTCAGTTCATGTGCTCTATCTTAAATTAATTGACAATTTTGTTCGTGTCACAAACTTTAGCACTATCATCTAAAAGTGGAATCATATCTAATTTTCTTCAATTAGACAATCTTAAAAAGACTTGGAAAAGTCGTACAAATGCCAACTTTAAACTTAGTGGGGGTGTGTTCCCTACGGATCACAGTAAGAGATTGAGTGTGTAATTGGTCAACCGGGCGGGGGCGCCAAACATTTTGATGGATACATGATAATGATATCCATAGGTTGAAATATAGAAGATCTGACACGCCACACACACCGTACTAATTCGCCCACGTTTAATATATGGATGGCTGTATATAAATGATGCCCTCTGATACACATCCTAGGTTGACTTTGCAACATGGTAAATATTGTCTTGTTGATCTCCTAAAGTAAAATCATCGAACAGAATATTTGAAATGACAACCACGCAAATTACAATGTCAACCGAAAGTCTAGCCAACAAACTAGGCCACGGGCAAGGTTCCGTATTAAGGTTGGGCTTTTCTTGGTTCCGTATATTCATAGTTCTAACTTATCATTACGTACTCATTTTCTAATCATTTATATTAATTTGATTTGATTCTCACATTTGAATCGTTATAAAGTGAAGAACTATAATTCTTACAAAAAACTACTTCTTTTAAAATTAAATTATAAAAAATAAAATAAAAATCATTATCTTTCTAATACTCAATGACCAAATTAACTTTATTAACTTTACGAAATTAAAAACCCTTTTGTACTAATATTAAACCCTAATTCAATCAAAAGAAAATAAAATGAAAAAAAACCCTAAAACACAAATTCAATCAAAAGAAAATCAGAAAAAACTCGTTGAAGCTAAATTAATCTTAATAATTTTAATAAATTAAAAACAAAACATAGAAATACTAAAAGTTCTGCATTCCATTCAAAACAAAAAAAGAAAACCGCCAAGAATTTAGAGAAACCGCACCAACCAATAAACACACGCATGTTTGCTATTCAGTTGCATGGCAACCACAACACAAGCATTTCCACAATTCAAGAAAAGAAACAAAAAGAGAAAAAGAAAGAATTGTTTTCCAGCGTAGATTGTTCTTGCCATGCTGTTCATTCAAAGAGTATATTAAATCCACAATTTAAGATTTAATTTCACTTAATTCAGTTAATTACGTTGAATGAAAGAGAAAAAATTTGAAATAAAAGGTTTTTTAATTTCACTTAATTCAGCAACAGTGACTAAGTCATTATCCATTTTAAAATAAAATTCAGCAACAAGCATTAAGTCATTATTCATCTTATTTCATTTCATTTTGCAACTTAATTCGAAGTAGGAGTGTGAATAATCACAAATTATGGAAATTGCTGTATTAATTCGCTTAGCTAATAAAGAAGTGCATACACATACCTGAACTGGCTAGTACGAGCCAGAGGCAGAGCTTGAACCGGCCATGCACCACCCTCCATGTTCACGCCACTGTTCTCATCATCTTCATAGCAGAAGCCACGCCCCGCACTCTCCGATAACCGCCGCTTCCTCACAGCGACAACCACCACTTGCGCCACTCTCGTGAACGGGCTCCCCACTGGAGCCTGGCGTCGATAAGTCCCACTTCCAACCAAAAACAGGACAAGTGCAGTGGCCACAGCCGCCGCCAGCATGCCGAACCCCAAACTCCAGCCCACATGGTCCTCGATGTAGATCACCACCAACACTGCTGCCGTGGCGCCGCACACTATTCCGACGTACCACCAGTTGAAGAAAGAACTCTTGGCAAGCTTCTCTTGAGGGATATTCTCGTCGAATTGGTCTGCGGCGAAAGTTTGAACACATGGCTTGTGGCCGCCTTCACCTATGGAAAGAATGTAAAGTGCTATGAAGAAAACTGTGTGGCGAAGTTGCAGAGGAACTGCGGCGACTGCTATGGTCAACAAAATTAGGCCCTGTGCGTGAAATCAAATTAATGTAGATGTAAGTATTCAAATTGCCGAATGTTCCGTGGTGCAACGAGACAAGTCTCTCATATAATCTAAGAAATCGTCCACAAAATATTCAAACTTCAACAAAGTAACAAAAAATGAATTAATTTTAGATTCTTTTTGTTATATTTTTGAGGTGATAAAATGAATTGAGATGTTAAGTTGATTCCCTCGATGCTAGAGTTCAACTTTTTCTAGGTAGAAAAGAAAAAAGGAAAAATGTATACGTATTATTATTAAATAGTAAAACACAAAATGCTATCATTTAAAACAAAAAAAAAAAAAAATCAGTTTGAATAACTTTTTTTTTTGGAGGGGGGCGGCTTAAATGTCACCGATCAAGTATGATGTGAAGGTCCACAGAATTTAATTATTTATAGGACAAGCCCATATAAAAATTTCAAAATGTTTAGATTATATTTTTTATGGTGTATTAAGTAGAGGATTTATGAACATGCGTGTGCAGAGATTGACTATAGTTTGACCCTTGTAAAGAAAATAAAAATAAAATATATGTGATGAATCATTGTTTCATTGTTTTATGCCTAAGTTCTGGTTAACTTTTAAGCAATCCAGAAATTGAATGATGATCCAATATTTAAATTAATGAAAACCTTTTTACAACTTTGCTTTTGAAAAGTTGAATGGATATATGAAAGATTGTTGAAAAGCTGTTCCTTGAAATTAGTCAACTCTTCTACAATGCCGGCGAGAAAAAAAAAACAAAAGGAAGAAAGAAATATAAGTTAATTTATAAAATAGGGGAATATATTTAACATACGTACAGTAAGGTAAATTATGGATGAGAGGAGGATGGCCTTGAATCTGCCCAAGTAGGAATCAGCTAAGAAGCCACCAACCACCGGGAAGATGGCGGAGACGCCTTGCCAAGTATTCACATTCTTGGCCGCGGTGGCAGTGGACTGGCCCAGCACCTGCGTCAGGTACATGAATAGGTTCCCGCCCACTCCATAATAAGCAAATCGTTCCGCCACCTCGACAGCTAAGTGCACATTCCGAAAACAAAACGTACGTATTCAATTTCATCGGTCAAAATTAAAAATAAATAAATTACTTATTGACTACGTCATTTTTATATTTATATGGTGAGGCCTGAAATTCAAACTTCAAACTTCAAACCTCATGTGTATATGCATATGTAAATAAAAGATATAATTTTAGTCACAAATCAATTGTTGCGTGACACCGCCCTCATATTTATATATGAAATTTTAGATTAAAACTTGAATGACCTCAAATGTTTGTGCCTGTGTTTAAAAAAAAAAAAAAGTTAAGAGAGAGAGTTTTGACTTACAAATGATGAAAATGGCAGATTTCCAGCCACCCTTCGAGGGTGTCTTCTTCAATGGGGAGTTCTCGGCCATGGGAAATATTGTGTCAATGACACCAATAATGTCTAGTATGGTTTCTTTTTATACTAGCTACTAGCTAGACTACAAGCAATTCAGTTCACTTCTATCTTTTCTTGCATCACCTTCCTCACCCCTTGACTTTTGAAAGATTGGGAGAGACTTTCGACAAATTAGGATATTGGTCACAAAGCACTTAAATGGTAGTGAGATTTGGTGAGAAAAACACTGTGCATATAGTATAATCTGATTGGAGGGTGACTCTGAAATTATACACATTGTGTGAGATTCTCAGAATGGGATTTCTCTGATTGATTTAACTCCAATATGGCTGGGAAACAGCAGAAAGAATGGAAGTCGTTGGGCCCCTTTCACAATGTTAATGGAATGCTATGTCTATGTTCCACCTTTCGTCCAGCTTGAAAACTTTATATGTATTTACCAAATCTTCAGGATTAAATTATATCTTTGTATAGTTGACTATATCTCTAGCTACATATTATAACAGGGGGTGTTTTTTCTAACTATAATTATGTAAATTTGATTTGATTCTAAAAGTTAGATGTAGATTTTTTTTATTCTTTCAAATTATTACATTGATTTATTAACATTTTAAGTTGTAAATTTCTTAATTTGCTAAATTATTAAAATTTATCCACAATCATAATTCATATATGTCTACTAGATTCTGCGAACCAGGAAAGAGATATTTTAATTATAATTAGTAATCTTAACCAAATTCTAAATTAATTTTAGAATTGTGATGTTTTAATTACTTAAATAAATTCATTGATTTCTTAACATTAATTGGCATATTTTAAATTCCTTGATTTTTAAATCATTAAATATGTCAACTTATCAAATTTGGTGATCTTTTAATGCATTCTTTAAACCATTCACACTTACATGAGTCTATGGTTACCATTTTTTTTATGTATTTATACACACGCACATCAGGAGCCCTTTAAAGTCTAAACTTCTAATCTCACATTTTGTGTAAAACTTATTCCCCTAGATCAAAGGCCACTTGATGTCTATGTTTACTATTAGATATGGAGGGTCTGGTTGTTTGATCAAATTATGTAATTTTGACAAAATTCTAAATTACATGATAAATAATTTTTTGATTATTTAAAATAATTTTGATTTTTTTAACATTAATCATGAATTTTTTATTTTCTAAGTCACTAAGATATGCCAACCAACGAAGTGTAATCACCTTTAAATGCATTCTTCACACACACATAAACTAGCAAAAAATTACTCAAACTTGATATAAATTATACGAACTTAAGAATTATTTTAATTAAAAAATTACTTGTGATTGTGCATGAAAATAGAGTAGGAATCCTTTCCGATAGTTAGCAGAATTTCAAGTTCTTATTCTATGGAATGCAATTGAGAGAGTTCTTGATTTTCTATACCGGAGAATTGGAGGAGTTTTACAGACTGGTGCGGACACCATGGTAGAGGATCCTATTGGTGGAATCCCACAAGAGTAGATAAGCATTTTTAGACTAGGAGTAGTAGATAGATGTCTTTGCTTTTTCTTTTGTTCAGGACCACTTAGCATTTTTCTTTATTATAAGTAGTTACTTGGCTCACTTTTTGTTTTTGTCCTTCTTTCATGGGGCCAAGTGTTGTCCGCATGTTTTTTTGCAGTTTTAATGTTATGAGCGTTTGCTCTATTTTTCTATTAAAAAAGTTTTTCATTTCATTCATTCATTCATTCATTCATGTTCATACACTTAGTCAAATACATGACTCTCAAATGTTGTTATGTTATCAAATTGTGATTAATGTGTGGTAAGGGTGCGTAAGTGAGCATTGAGCCTTTTTTAATTGAATTTTATTGCAAGACCCTCTAGAGGGGTTTCATCAATTATCAAGTTGCACAAAATGTCATGTGAGTGTACATGTGAGCCTCACTAGGGAGGTCTAATCACAATACTTAATCATCTAAATCAAATTCAATTGAGTGCCTCATTTGTGAAGTCTTTTTATGAGCATCAAATGGTACAACAACATTTTGCCTTGACCCTCGTTTGGGGGGTCTTAAGACCGATATCAAGTTTCATAGTGAAGTTCGGATGCGGGCATCATTCATGAGGTCTTTTGATGATGCAACCATGTACCCCTTGGGAGGCCTCGTGTAGGCTTATGTGTGGCGACCATTTACTTCCTAGGGAGTCACATATAGGCATGAAAAAAGGCTAGGATAGGCTAGGCTTTTACTCAAGTAGGCAAGGCTTGTTATTCAAATGACAAACTTGAGCCTAGTCTATTATCTATGATAGGATTTTTTTCAAAAAAAGATTAGCTTAGCCTTTTTCATAAACTCTAAAGCCTTAACTTGGCCTAAAAGCCTACCTAAAAGCCTATTTTCTACTATGATATCAATTAAGTCTAAACATCACATAAATCTAAATTTTTAATATACTCAAACTTGTAATATACCTTGATAAGCAATAATAAAAAATGATAAATAATAAATACATAATTATGAAAGTTCAAATATAAGTATAAAATAGTATCATTTCAACAAAAACTAATACTAAACAACATAATGAATTCCATAAAAGACTAAGTAAAGAAGTCAAATATAATTAGCTATCTAATATTACATTATTATTGTACTTTTTATGTGAAGAAGAATAAACGGTCGGCTTGTCAGACTTTGCAAGTTTTTAAAAGAGCCTAAATCTAGTATATCTAGTTAAAAGGGCTACTTTATAAGCCTTGACCTAACGTTTTTATTAAATAAGCTAGGCCAAGTTAGGCCATAAATATGCTAAGCCATAAGTCTTTGACGAGTAGTGTAGCGCCCCCTCTCGGGATAACACCAAAGCTAAGGCACTAATACAATCAATCACTAAATATGCACCGTCATAATCATAAAATCCATAAAAGTATTATACTTAATAATAATACAACAGTGTCAAAATCTTACAGAAATTTTTTTTATCCAAAATGCCGAAGCTATATTAGAGTGCAGTACATTATAATAAGAAGTTCAATGATATTTAAGCCAAAAGGTCATTTCTAATACCATAAGTCATACATAAAAACTATGAATATTTTGGTCACCATGATATATCACATCTTTAACAAGGTAACCCAAAATATAGCCATATATATATATATATATACAGATACTTAACCAATTTCTTCTCAATCATTATCTATTAGGTTTGTCAGCCCACAATTTCCACTTGTCTGTTACTTGCCTAAATAGAAATAGGTAATATACAAGGATGAGTCTTAAAGACCCAATGAGAAGATAGTAAGGCAATGTATGATCAAATGAACATCAAGAACCTCTTTTACATATAACTAATAACAATGTAGTACAACAATAAGTCAGTGTCAAAGAAGACATTGAAGACAATCAAGATAATAATAAATGCTAGGTCAGAAGCTGAGACCGTTAGCTCAATAGCTTATTCATCCCAATCGATCCTGCTCGGGAGGTTTAGGTATATCTCAATTGATCACAGTCGGGAGGTATAGTATGGCACGTTGGCCCAGAACATCAGTCCAATCTAGGCTAAATACTACTCCAGCCTTATTACTCTAAGAACATAATATAATTTCAATAAAAGCAAATCTAGTCACATATGCAAATCAATAAATCAAATATAATGTGCATATTAGAGTGCCTTTATTCCTCTGTAACAATACAATATCAGATCATTTCAATACATAAACAGTAATTTGATAGCTTGAGCATGACAGCTCGACATTAATAATAGCTCAAGCAAAACAACTTGGCAAGGCACTCGACCAACATTTCACCAATCCACATACTATTTAATTTGATCAAATAATAAATCAATAGCCAACAAGGCAGAACAACAAGTTTACAGAATGATTTCAATAGGTTAATATGTACGATAACAATCACATCAATCGAGGAAGTCGACATGGGCAACAATAATTCATGATATAATCTAGTCAATATGGTAACATATGAGATACAGACTTGTTCATGGTACCAGAACAAAATGATTCATAGATTCCAAAGGATTTTAGTATAAGATGTGATAATAGTACAATTCACAAGTCCAATAGATAACAGTGTTCAATGGATGATGACCAAGGTAAGAAAACCTCACAAGGTTCAAATAGTGACAATGAACATTAATGATAGACAAGTAAAAGAACCTCACAAGGTTTATGTAGCGATATTGAACAATACAATAGGTAAGCAATTTAACCTCACAGGGTTCGGATAGCAACATTAAATAATACGAGAGGCAAACAATAGATAATATGAAGGGCAAGCAATAGAACCTCATAGGGTTCAGATAGTAACAATAAATAATATGAGAGACGAGCAATAGACAATATGAAAGGCAAGTAATAGAACCTCACAGGGTTCAGATAGCAATAATAAACAATACGAGAGGCAAGCAATTAACAACACAAAGGGCAAGCAATAGAACCTTACAGGATTTAATTCCAACAATATTAGCTTATTTAAGGAATTACCAAGGTGGTGGATCCTCAACTTAATCATGTCAGCAACAAAGTCAAACTCTACTGGTCGTCAAGATCAACACCTTTGTCGCCTATAAATTATAGCCTTATATTAATATCCTCAATCAATTTTAGTAATCATCAATACCTAGAATTATATTCATAACAACCTAAGTTTGATTAATTATTCTATTGGTGTTTGATATTTTCTTATACTTATAATACTTTATAACCTATAGTTTGCGTGAAATTATATTATTTGAAGTCACCAGGCTTATTTAATCGGTCAAAGTTGTTCTGATTATATACTGGGGTATATTGATCAATCATTTTTACCAAGATATACGTAAATACAAGGTTTGACGATAATCAGATCACATATATATACATGCAATTACATATATATTACCATTATATACTGATATCTCCCAAACAAGTCAGAATCTCAATGATCAACTTGCATGCATGCGCTCCTGAGAATGAGGCAAAGATTCTGACCCTGAGCTGCTGCCAACCACCGTTCGCCGTCGTCAGAAAGTTCAGCAACACCACTGTTAGAAGCCTTTCACCGTGAACTTTCCAATGGTGCCCTTCGTTCGCTATTTTACCTCCAAAAAAGGGGTTAATTACCGCCCGAAAGTTTTTGGACCGCCTTCTCCGCCATGCAAGGCTACCACTCGACTCCCCTTGATGAGTTCTCCACCGTGCACTCCTCAGACTAGCTAAAGATCACCAAAACTTGACAAACCTACTTTCCCTTCAAAAATCCTCCTTTTAGTCATTTCCACCGTACGCCTCCAGTGGCCACTCGCTGTGGATATTAGTATGGTTGTAGAGAGGGTGAAAAGGTGGTTCCAATGGTGGTGTTGGATGGAAAAATTGAGGTGGTCACCAGAAATGGTAGGTTGGAGAAGTCGTCGATGAAGAAAATAAAAGAAAGAAAAAGAGAGAAATTTTTTTTGTGAAAGGTGATGAAATGGTGAGAATGAAGCTCGGTCCTTGCTTGTTATTTTCACATATATATATTTTTTTGAAATTTTCAATTTAGCCACTTTACTATTATAATTTCCACAATAAGCCCTCTCATGTTAATATTGATTTATTTTAAAATAAGTAGTGCAATTACACACACGTTTTTGAAATATTACAAATTAATTAAATATTTATAAAATAATATTATCAATAACACAAAATAAAATTTTATGCGAATATAGGGGTGTTACAAGTCGTCTGGCCTATTCCCATCCTTAGTCACATAGCAGGTCTATGCCAAATTAATTCAAGTGAAAGTGTAATTCATTCAAAAATGTTAAGGTGTAGTTACTTCCCTTTGAGGATGAAGCAATTGAGATAGTTTCTTAGGGACTTTCTATCCTTTTTCTTGATAGTGAATAGATATACCATCATCTTTGTGTATTTACTATTGATGGAGAAGTTTTGGCGGAAGCATTGTGCCAATTGCTCCCAATTCATGATGGATCCAACTAGCATCTAATTGAACCACGTTAGGGCACATTTGGTGAGTGTGGTATAGAACACCTTGCAGTTTGCCACTTCACTCAAGTTGTACAATAAAGTTGTTCGGGTGCTCTTATGGATCCGTTGTACCATCTAACTTTTGTTGGTTGGCTATCTTCGTTCTAGGTGGAAGTGTCTTCACCAAGACAGTTAGGCAAAAAGCGACTATGTATCAGGAGAGTGGCAACTAAAGGAAAATACTAACTTGCTATTCCTTATAAGAGTTATGGCACTATTGACTAAGTCTAGACTCCCCTAGTAGTTGGCATTCAATAAGAGGAGTTTGCTTGGAGGGACAAATGCATGTACACTTGCTCAAATATGGGGGAAGGGGTGGTATTTCGCTCTAGGTTGGTTTTCCACTCTCTCCACTCTAGGATGACAAAGCGCCTTGGATCCAATGACAGAATTGCTGCAGCTCCTAGTGTTGGCATTCCTCCCAGCATATTGGACAAATACTTTGGTTGCAGCTTTAGTAGCGGTGTTCTCCAACAAGGTTTTCAATGCCTCCTAGGTTATCTACAGAATTAGATCTCCAAAAGTTGGTGTCCACTGCATGATTGCCTCCTACAGTGTCATTTAAATTTGATTTGTGTGACTGTATTTTTTTGTTACTAGTTATAGTTGACACACAATTCTTGCATACATAAGCGTGGATTATCATAATAATAATATTAATTGTGTTCTGATTTGATGGGAAAAAATATGTTATGACTGTATTTTTTAGTTATTTATTTCATTTTATATCATACTATTTTGTTTCTCTTTTGTGTTTAGTATAACTTTCTATATGTTTTAAAAATTTTCATAAGTCACTTCACCAATCACAATGATATATAGGAGAACAAAATTAGTTTAGTTAACTGCTGAAACACAAAATAAATGCCGTCTGAAAAATTAAAGCAATATCCTTATATTAAGAGACATGGTTGAATAATATATTCACTGATTTACTTAAAGGAGAAAGAGATAAGATGAGATCTTCAAGAAAATCATATGATAATCGACAAAAAACTCCAGATAGATTGAAAATTCTTCAAAAGAAAATCTGTCCACTAAAATTACTAGAAAAAAGACAAAACAAAGCATATATTTGGCCAACTAAAGAAATAAAGTAATATTTTTATCCTAAGCACTTACATGAGCACCCCGTATAACCATGTATAAAAATGTAAAATTTATCATGTTAATTCTAGATTGAAATATGGAATAAACATTTCTTTGCAAATTGAAATTTGAAATATCTTTGTTATATTTTTATTGAATTGAAGGGTATACTCTAAATACAAATTATTAATATTTAATCTGAAAATAAATGCAGTTGAGGTAGTAAAAAGGCTGTAATTGATTTTTCTAATGATGAAGCAATAGCACCAGTCTTATAATATATAATAAATAAAATATTTATTGATCTACTTTTTATATATTATTATAATTTTTTTAATAATTTTAATATATTCATTTGGAATTTTAGGATAAGTTAAAGAAAAAAAATTAAGATGAAATAAAATTATAGAAAAATAAATAAATAAATAACCGAAGAGAAAAAAATTATCTTCTCGTATCTTTTAAAATGGAGCTCACTTTTTATCAACTCATTAAACAACACATCAAATTAATTATTCAAATTCCCACGTTCAATTTAAAAATACTGTGTGCATATATATATATATATATGTGTGTGTGTGTGTGTGTGTGCTCGTGATGACTGGATTACCAATACGTATACAAATTGCGATCCATATTTCACCAAATAATCCAATTAGATGGTGATTGGTATGCGAGAATAGAATTAGGTAAAAATAGAATGACTTTAAAAATAGAGTACAACTGAAAAAAGGAATAATATTGATATAATTTATCTTGTGGTTGGTATGCACAAGAAATGAAAAATGAATAAAATTGTCATTCCTTTCTAAATTTTATTTTAATAAGTGGCAAATAAAAATGATCAGTAAGAACATAATGATATTTTTTAATGACTAAATTCCTCTTTTGTAAAAAAACTATTAAAATGAGAGTATTTATTAGTAAATAATTTTATATATTACTGTAGAAAAAACTTTGTAAGTCGATAATTATGTAGTTCTAATATCACTTTTAATATTTTTCGAACTACATCAGTAAATATATGTATTTTATATATTATCAATATGTTATATACATTTATACAAAAAATATAAACACAATCTTTGAAAATAATTTTTTTATAATTATAATTTAGCAAGCTATTTTTTAATTTTTTGATAAGACATTATTACAAAAATTATAAGATACTTTATGATTAGAGTATTTAACTTTTTCGTGATAAAGCTAGAATGCCTTAATTGCACTTTTTTTTAAGTTTAATTTGAAGAATCGTGCATAGAATGCACAAGTCTTCGTAGATTGGTATGGTGTATATTTTTTAATCATTTAAAGATATATGAATATAATTAATATTTTAAATTATATATATTTCATTAGGTGTGGACCAACCCAATAATGGTTCTACTTTTTTATTATAAAAATTGAGATTTGCATAATTATTCTTATTTTTATTATTCATTAATTTTATTTTTATAATAATTTAATATTTATTTATAATATGACTAAAAAATATATAACTAAGTAAAAATGCATAGAAATCAAATAAGTTGGAACATAATATCTCAATATTTACAAAATGAAGGTCATTTTTAAATATAAAAATCTTTTCTTAAATATCAATATATATATATATATATATATATATAGCTTCATTTCAATTGGATTGGGAATGGCTAAATTTATGAGGGAGGGCGGAAATAGCTAAACCCATAATTTTGAGAATGAAGATTCATGCAAAAATAAAATTCTCATTTTTAAATTATACCAAATATAAATTTAAGAATTGACTTGGGAATTTTCATTCTATTCATATCTTATTCTTACACACCAATTATATCATTATTAACTTGTTTTATGAAAACGTACTCCAAGTGGCAATATTAGGGTTCCAAATTTTTGAGGAGTTGAGCTTAAATCCCACTAAATGTATGAAAATTCATCTATTTCTATAAGAATTAAATGTTTAATAAATATTGGTACTTATGTTGATTATTTTTTATTGGACAAATTAGATTTTATTTTTATGTGAAAATTAAAAAAAAAAAAAAAGAAAGGCAAAACCACTTATAAAAAAGACAAAGGTAGTGCACCTCGTTATGCTTTTAAAAAAATAACAAATTAACCCCCTTTGTCCTATGGTGCAATTCACTCACAAGAAGTGCAGTTAGTTCTGGAATTTTTGCTATTTAAATGTCAATTTTGCCCATGAATATCAACTATTGAATAAATGGAAAAAAATTAATGATTCAAATTATTTTTACCTATAAAAAATATAAAATATTATAGATATGTACATATTTATATACCCTAAACCTCTCCCCCATCCTTCCCCATCTCACCAATGGCAATAGCCATGGAGGCTACCGCTTGCAAGCTGTTGCTCACAAAGGCTGGTTGGCCACTTGCAAACGCAGCATGGAGGCCACTTCTACGAACGGCAGCTATGGCCACCACTCGAGAAGAGACGAGTGAGGTGGGTTTGAGGTGGAGGTGGAGTTGGGAGTGGATATATTTACATGTTTATATTTATATTTATATTTATTTATTAATATATATTATATATAAATATATAGATAAATATATTTATGCATTTATAATATATTATATTTATATTTGTTAAGTGGTATATTTATGTTTATATTTATAATTATTTATTAATATATATTTTATATAAATATATTAATGTATTTATAATATATTATATTTTCATATATATATTTTATATTTATATTTATATAGAAATTAAAAATAGAATATATTAGAAAGATGAAAATTAAAATAGTTTTGATATTTAAAAATAAAAAAATTGATATGAAGGAGATGAAAGAAGATATATCAAAATATATTTAAAAAAATAAATAAAATTAAAATTATATGAAATATCTAGGGGTAATATAGTTCTTATATATTAAAATTAAGACTTCACTGTAGCAAATCATAAAGGGGAGGTGGTAAAGCATAATTTTTAAAATCACAAAAAAGTTTGTTGTCTTATATATAGAGAGAGAGGGAAGGGGGG
>JACGDI010000861.1:246443-293199 GCA_014898725.1 Jacaranda copaia
ACATACCACAGCCCACCCGCAGACGTGTTCCCGAACCGGTGGAGCGTCATCCGGTTATCCTTAATGATATGTGAACATATCCTACCATTTGTATGTTTGAAACTACCTTACTTCCATGCTAAGAGGAACCTTCTTAGATATTGAAAAGTGAGGAAGTACTCCACTTTTAGCTTAAGTTCTAATTCTCTAAGGGGATTTCATATGAACCATTGTGATTCCTATGATCTAAAGTTTCATACCACGATCTTTTGCTTAAAATTATGTTTTGACCATCGACATATGCCCAACATAAGTTCCACGTTGCACTGATGTGCCACCGTGACTTGCTTGACATCTGCGTGCAATACCAGCCAATTACCAGACGTCACCCCGCTGGTACGGTTTGCCTGCGCAACTCCCCGTCCAACACTATTTATTGTCACTTAATTGCTACAAGAGAAAAGGACAATAGTGTTCACCGAGCAATTACTATAAAAATAAAAATTGATCACTTTTAGATTTAGTGATTGATATAATAATTGCTCGAGTCAGTCCCAAAATTCTTGTTATATACTATTATAGTCACCAATTATATACGATTTTTCAAGAAAATAGCTTAGTGATAGACAATGAGGATCGATCACTTATTATATATGATTTTTCAAGAAAATACCATATGTAGTGGTCTCTAATTTCAAGAAGAGAAAAAAAAAAAGAAGAAGAAAGTATTTAAACTACACCAACCGAATCCATGATGTACGAACAAATTTATTAAATATTTTGAACTTCACAACCTTAAGAATTCAAACACTTAGGGCCAGTTTGTTTTCAATTTTTAGAGCTATTTTTATTTTCTAATAAAATACATAGTGAAAAATTAGTTAGAATAGTTATTAAAAATGAAGTTATATTTGGATATGTTGTCGAAAATTATAGGTTTATATATGTATGAAAACAAGATATATTTGGATATTGGGTGTTTATGTATTAAAAGGAAGAAAGTTTTTGAATTTGAATTGAAAAATAATATAAAATAATATTTTTGTGGTGAATGATGGTCGAGAAATATTGAGAAGATAAAAAAGTAAAGGGCTAATTGCATTAAACCCCTCAACTTATGGCTCTCGTTGCACATTGCTCTCTAACCGTTGTCGACGTACAATTTCACCACTTGAACTAATGAAAATGTTCGCCAACACCACAATTTGCACTATTTTGGTGAAACATCATATATCAAGTTAGGCAAAAAAATTGCCAGAACCTGCCCCGGTCGAGCATAATTACTTGAGGAACTAGTTGGCTATTTTAGAGGGAAAATGCAGCACAGTACTTTTGACACGTCTGGGGTTTTACCCAAAAATTTAGGTTCCTCTCTCTCTATGTGTTGTGTGGGAGTGAAGAAAGGTTCCTTTCTGATAAATAATAGTGTATCGATATGTTTTTTCTAAAATACCTATAAAGAGATTTTTTATTATCGAATATTCTCAAAATTTCATGATTTTCACGAATGATTTCTTATACCCAAATTATTTTTTACACTTAGCATTTATAGTTTTTTCTCATGGGCTTATGTCATTATGGTTTTGTTGTCCTTCTTTATGGACTTAATTTATCCTTGGACTCTCTAACCCTTTATTTAATTAATTAATTTAGTTCATTTTGTCTTTTTAATTATTTTATGATATTGCCTTGTATTCAAAATTGTCTACATCATTAACCCCCTATTTTTTGTAAAGAAAGTTTAATTTTATGGTGAAAATATATCATAAGCCCATATTTTAATTATTACCTTATCTCAATCTGTTATTATTCGATTACCTTTATGTACACATTAGCAAGTGCCAAAATTGTCAAAATTGAGGCCTATATACTAGGTTTCAAAGTTCGTAGATTTCTAAGAAGTGCTTTATAGCTATGTTTGGTTCTAGAATTTTGGTGAGGAAAAGAAAAAAAATACAAAGCAAATTTTTTTTAATTATTTGGTTGAGAAGGAAAATGTCAAAAAAGAGAGAACTTAGGAGAAAATATAAGGTTTTGGAGAAATATGAATTTTTCTTACAAAACGGTGAGAAAAATTAGGGAAAATCCTATCAAACCTCTCTTTCATTGTCCAAGACATTCATCACCCCTCTTCTACCAATTCTTTTCTTCATTATTTTCTTTAACAACCAAACAAATTTGAAATTTTATATTTCCTTACTTTCAGTTTTCTTTTCTCTAACATTTTCCTTTCCTCATCAAAATACTTAAACCAAACACAGTGTTAGTGTTTTAAGTAGCACTCAAAGATGTAGCAAAAATTTCAAATGAATTGAGGAGAGAGTAAAAGAAAAGAAACTCTTAAGAAGTGTAATAGATGAGTCCTCAACGTGACTTCTCTCTCTCTCTCTCTCTCTCTCTCTCTCTCTGTGCATTATTTTGCTTTATCATACGTCTCTTGTTCACAATTTTTTACCCAATTACTTTCAATCAGTAAAATTTTCAAAGTTTTATTGAATAAAATATGTGCGAGAGTATGTCCTATTCTAAGTCAAACTTTGGAAAGGATTCAATAATAGTCAAGTGGGGTGTCACCGCTAGTGGGCTGGCAGAGCCCTTTTCAAAAGGTTTTCAACAGCGCTAATGTTGCACGTAAAGGTAGTAGTGAGGCAAGGCAAGGATCTATTCACCATGGAAATAAAAACTTCAAAAATGACTTGTATCACTACACACAAGGATCCAGATTATGCCACAATTATGGATTTAAGGTCAAGAGGAAGTACCTTGATTGATTTTCATAAAATCAAGTGGAAGATCTTCTAATAGAAGCCTCTCTAGTAAATATCTCACACTCCTCTTTGCTAGGACTCTTTCCTCCACTCCTTTACCTTCAAGTATAGAAACTTTTGGCCTCCAAATGTCCTCCAAAATGCCTAGAACCACTACTTGAATCTCTTTGAAACACCTCTTAAAAAATTGTTCTTTAAGTGCACTTCCTTGAAAATGGCGCCATAAAATTGGTCCACTAGGAGTTAGTTTTCTAATACTTTGAAAATTTTCTCCATCAATTAGAAAGCTAATTGGCTTTCGTGTGTGACCTAACAAGTTTTACCATTCATTGGACATTGGCTTACAACTCTTTGTGACTTTTAAATATCTTATATTCATTTTAGTTTAAAATTTTTTTTTAATTAAAGAGTACCTAATCTTCATGGTCGATGTCCAACCTCATGCCCATAGAGCCTAACTAATTGGCCACAATGAATATTTTGGAGAACCATCATAGCTCTATGCGTACCATGCCAATATGATCCTTCCATTTTCTATCTCCTGAAAGAGGCCTAGGACAAGATATTTGTCAACTCCCTATTATCCTCGATACTATATCTCGATTCTCAATGTTTGATCTCTTTGTGTGACCCCCTTTTTGGAAAACTCCTTTTCCAAATTATCACACCACTTTGGACAAGGATTTCTAGGAATTGATCATTATAGAAAATATAGGAGATGCACTCGCCCTTCACAACAGCGAGGAGTCAGATTCTATCTTGGATCTCACAAATCTCCATGCCAAGTAGCTCATACCAAATCTCAATCTAAAAGACCCACTAGGTGGGCAAGGAAAAGTCAAAGCATGAGGACCGGACACAAGGTTACTATAGATCCTTGGTCAAAGGACTAAGAATATGTACTAACATAAGCGAGAGAATTAGCCACTACAGACTTGCCACTACGGCTATCTAGTGGATTCTTCGGTGGATCTTCAATGCTTTGTTCTGTAACAAGCACCCACTAACATGCATCTGTATCTCATATAGTTGCTCATGAAATAAAGTAATATCCAACTCTTAGATTTATTATTAGTGCAAGTCTATCCGGATCTTAGATGCTCCGTCTCTTAAAATCTTATCACTTGGAAGATTTGAGATCACGATTGTGTGAGATATATTCCATGGTCACCAAACCAAGTCCGGCAATTATAGGTGATCTAAGGGCTTTATCCAAATGCGAGTGAAGTGATATAAAACATAACATAAAGATGGCCATATAAAGAATATCATTCAATCAAAATTATTTTACAAGTAAATAGCTTTTACAAGGCCAATACCATTGGCTTGCAGGGTAATATTCCAACAATTCTATAATATCATCTAAACCTATCTTATATTTTAAATCAGGAATCAATTACTTATTTAAGTCTTATTAACATAATTCTAATAATTATTTCAATCTTGGTAATTGCCTAAATTTTATTTGCTTAGTTTACTTTGTCAATGATTACAAATTTATCCATATTTGAAATAATTAAATTAATCATGTAACTTTACGAGTGTTGTACAATTTTTATTGAAATATCAACAAGATACAAGCCTAAAGTATTTAGAACATGCGCTCAAAATACTTAAAGTATAATGTTCACTTTAATTGGTCCAAAACATTCAATTTTTAGTTTGGACCTAGTTATATATATAATTTCTTTGATTTACAATCCCAAGCTTTTAGATACAACAATACTCACGTTAATAGTTTTTAACTAAGTCAATTACTAATTTATCAAACTTAATTTATGAGTAATTTATTCAATTAAACTTAAAACATATCATGATTCTTAGACTAATCCAATATTTAATCTAACTAATACTCGAGAATCAATCAAATAAACTAATTCAAGAGTTTATACCCACTTTGAATCAATCTAGAGCTAAATTCAAGCTGGGGAATGGCCCAGATGAATCCAAAATTAAATTCTAGTGTTATGCCTAGAAGTTGTCGCCGCTGCCGTCGCCCTGCCATCTCTTTTTGGTGGGAAAAACTCTTTAATTAACTTCACAATCCATCACTATTTTGCCATTCAATTGGACTAAAAACACCACAACATCACCTAACGCTACCATGCACTGCCACCTTTGATTCTCATGCTCTAATGGTCAAATCATGAAATTGAAACCACTTCTACACTTCTCTCATCGAGCCCATCAAAACTTATTCCCTATTCACGAGTTTACGTCAACAAAACTAAGCAACCTACCACCACCTCTATGAAGCTCCATTTGATGCTCAATTCTTGAAAATTCATTGGTTGTTGCTCAATAAATTTGGTAGCATTGTGATTGTTGGAGTGAGAGAAAGGTGATGGAGGCCTTCTTTCGTGTTCTCCCATCAATGGCAAGGAGTGAGGTGATAAAGGAAAATCAGGCATGCATGTGAGAAATAAACCAAATAGAGGGACATTCCTTATGTAGTTTTTTTTATTTTTGTAAAATCATAGTTCAATCCTAAAAGTTTCCTTACTTTAAGTTTAGTCTTAAAGCTTCTTGGGTATATGTCATTTGCCCCTGAATTTTCAATTCACTCCTCAAGCTTCTCTTATTCATACATTTGCTTGGCCTAGCTTTTTAGTTCTTTTACAATTAAGTCTAGTTTTATTAGCTTTCTATCCCTATAATTTTCTAACATCACACTAAGGCCCAATCAAATTCAAGTATGATTTATTGACGTCCATTTCAATTTTTTTATTACTGTTATTATTTTAAAATCTTATCATTTTAATTCAATTTGTTATTTTTGAAATCTAACAAAAAATTTCATACCCCCGGGTTGGGGTGTTACATCTAGTCTTTCAGAAAGACTCCAAAATTTAATCTTTACAACTTGTGTTGGCTCCTCATTCATAGCATCCACCATGATTTATTGTTAAGGGCTTCTTCAACATTTGTTAGTTTGTTCATTAATAGAAAAGCATAGTTTCCCATTTCATCTTCTCCCTATCTGGGGGATGATCTTGTTATACTCTGTCTCTTAAACTGCCAAATGACTTGCGATGTAGGATAATTTGATGCTTGTTGGAATGTTTTTACTATTTTAGTTCTTGCATCATGCATTTCTTTAGAAGCATCTTCATTGGCTTGTTTAGAAGAAGAACTTTCTACTTCCTTGATTTTGAGTTCAACCATAGCTTCCATTCTTCCTTCACATATTGCAATGGGGGAAATAATATCTACATCATCTTTGCTCAAGTGTTCCCAAACTTCAAGAGGCTTAGTTTCATCAAAAGATACATGCGTAAACTCTTGAACCACTTTCTTCCTTTTATTATAAACCTTATATACCTTACTATGTACAGAATACCCAATAAATATTCCTTTATCCACTTTAGAATCAAATTTGGCAATAGGATCTCGATCATTCAAGATAAAAAAATATTTGCAACCAAATTCTTTGAAGTCAGAAATATTTGGAATTTTTCCCCTCAATAATTTAAAAGGGGTTCTATTCAATAGAGGTTTAAGAAAAACTCTATTAGACACATAGCATACCATTTCAATCAACATAAAATTCTTTCTTTCAACAATACTATATTGTTGTGCGGCTCTAGCTCCAAAGAAATTATGAATGTATCCCATTTGATCACAAAAAGGCATAGTTATTCTCATCAAATTCAGTACTGTGACCATTTCTAATTTTGCGTATGGAATATCCTTTTTCATTTTTCAACTTCTTAGTGAAGGGCATGAAAGCATCTAATGTATTGTTCTTATTTGCAAGAAATATCACCCATGTATATCTAAAGTAATCATCAACAATAATGAAAGCATACTTTTTGCCTCCGAAAAAGGTCAAGTTGTAGGAGTTCCAGTGATCTAATGCAGTTACCATATTTTTAACTTTGAATGAAGACTTTGTCTTTCTTCCTTTCTGACATTCATCGCAGAGTTTGTCCTTCACAAATTTGAGCTCATGACCTCCTTTGGCAAGATGCTTCCTTGAAAGTCTAGAGATGAGTTCCATGTTCAAATGACCAAGCTTCTATTCCATATCTAGCTTGTTTCTTCAACTACCACTGGGCATTTCACATTTTGTTTCAAAAGATCATCTCAGTAGGTGCAGAATGCATTTCCCTCTCTTAGTGTAGTAAAGATTGATTTCTTATCCTTCAGTATAGTGCACTTATGAGATTTCTAATTAAGACGATAACCAATATCTAATAGTTGAATTGTACTAAACAATTTATGCTTCAATCCTTTAACTAACCATACATCATTGATCATGGAGTTGTCCTTTCCAACCTTTTCAATTTTAAGAATCTTTCCTTTTGTGTTATTAGCAAAAGTGATATGTCCCAAGTTTCCTTTATTGATTTCCAAAAAATTTGATAGATCTCTTATCATATATCTTGAGGCACCACAGTCCAACAACCATTTGTTTCTAGTTTTAGAGCATCTTAGAAAGTTTTGCAATCATAGAGTTGTTCTTTGGTTTTAGGTACCCAAATGCTCTTTGGGTCCTTGAGGGATGGTCAACTTGAATTTCAGAACTTGTTCATAGTTTGTTGTAGCTTCTTCTTGATAGACCATAATTTAGTCGTGTGACTAGTCATTCCATAATAAAAGCATGTAATAAGCATTTTCTCCAATTTCTAAGACTTCTATCATAACCAAATTTGACTTTGCTCAAAGAAGAATTTTGCATACTTAGTACTTTATTCAAATTATCTCTTCTAATGGTAAACTTTTCAATATTCTTTTCTAGTTCATGAAATTGATTTTTTAAAAAGAGATTTTCTTCTTTAAGAGTTGTATATTCACACTTAATAATTTTTCCTTTGAAAGAAGAGTTTTCCTTTAGAAAAGCATCTATCTCAGCATTAATAGTAGCTAAGGAAAGTATTAAATCACTGATTTGGTGCTTTGGAGAAAGATTTTCAATTTGAATAACTTCTACTTCAATTTCAAATGTATCAAGAGAAAGTACAAGTTCGTCTATTCTTTTCTCAAAAGCTTTATTTTCAGTAGAGAGATTTTGAATGTTTTTTTCTTCAGAAGAACATTTAAGCATCTAGACGTTCTAAATCTTTTCCGTATTCCTCAATAGCAACATGAAACTCTACTTCAAAATCATCATCATAAGTGCTTCATATTCTTAGTTAGAATTAGTTTGTGCTATGAAGCAAAGCTTCGCAAACTTGTTATCGGATCCTTCCTTATCAACCCTTCATCATCATCTCATGTGGTTGCCATAGCTTTATGTTACTTTTTCTTCTTGGAAGCTTTCATTGACTAAGGGCATTCAGGACAAATACATCCAGACTTGTGGCATCCATAGCAAATAACAAGATTTAAGGATTCCCTTTGATTTATTCTCTTTTTCTGAGCTTGAATCCTTTCTTTTTTTCTGAGAGCTTTCTTTCTTCTATTGAGGAACTTTAATCTTGTAATTATGAGTGCAATATTTTTCCTCATTTCATCAATGTTGTTTAGTTTTATCTTACTCAGATTAATCTTCATTTGAGTTTTTGAAGGAGACATTTTTTTTCTTTTCTATATTTAACAAGCTATTTGGCAAGGATTATCATTTCATGTGATGTTAGAAAGCCAGTGAGTTCAACCACACTCTAGTTGATGATGTCTTTAGCTTCCAAGATTGCTATAACTTTAGGAGTCCATTCTCTAGGTAAGGATCTCAAGATTTTTCTTACTTTCTCTTCTTCAAAAAACACTTTACCAAGTGTATTATGAGAATTGATGATTTTCATAAATCTTGAATACATTTTTTTGATGTTTTCCTCGGCCTTCATAGTAAACATCTTATATTAATGCACCAAGATAGTGATTCTTTTAGCCAAAACTAGATTTGTTCATTCATGTGTAGCATATGGTAGCACTAGAAGAAAAAATGGTTTTAGCAATCATTCTTAACTGTTGCTAAAAGTTAAAAAAAAAAAAAAAGGTTGCTAAACTTACAGCAACCAAAATAAAATTAGTCACATGTGGTCACAACAAACTAGCTACTAAAAGTTCCCATGATGAGTTATTAATTTGGATACTAAAGATATATGTTTAATGACCATTCAAAATTTATTACTAAAAATGAAACAATTAGCAGCAAAATTTTCAATTGTTAATTTAGAAAGTCGTGGTCGTTGTAGCATTACTATGGTTGCTATAATTGCATATATAGTGACCACATCATTTTGGTTGATGATAGATTGCATTTTAGCAACCAAATTATTGGTCGCAATAATTTTTAAATGGCTACAAATAGTTGTCTTATTTAATATGTCATAGTGACCATATTACGATGATAAAGCTTTTATTATTGAAGAAAATCTTTTAGAAATGAAATTATTTATTGATGTAATTTGGTTGGTGATAGATTGCCTTTTAGAAATCAAATTATTGGTTGTAATAATTTTTAAATGGTTGCAATAATTGTCTTGTTTTAGCGACCACATTGAGATGATAAAGCTTTTATTGCTGAAGAATCTCTTTTAGTAACGAAATAATTGATTGTAGTAATTTGGTTGGAATGGATTGGCTTTTAGCAATCAAATTATCAATCGTAATAATTTTTAAATGGTTGCAATAATTGTCTTGTTTTAGCAACCACATTATGGCGATAAAGCTTTTATTATTGAAGAATATCTTTTAGTCATGAAATAGTTAATTGAAGTAATTTGGTTGGTAATGGATTGCCTTTTAGCAATCAAATTATTGGTCATAATAATTTTCAAATGGATGCAATAATTGTCTTATTTTGGCGATCACATTGTGGTGATAAGGCTTTTATTATTGAAGAATATCTTGTAGCAGCAAGATAAGTTAATTGCTATATATAAGTTGGTAAGAGACTGATTTTTGGCAACCAAATTATTGGTCATAATAATTTTTAAATAGCTGCAACTGTTTCTTTATTTAATATGTTTTATTGACTATGTCGCAACAAAGCTTTTATTGCCGAAAAATATCTTTTAGCAATGAAATAATTGCTTGCTATTAATTTTAATATTATGGAAAGTCTTATTGCATTTTATATGATTTAGCGACCAAATAATGATTACAAAAAAATTTTGAATTGATTGGTATATGTACATACTAGTAGCCAAATAGTGCTTGTAGAATCAATTTGAATCAATTGGTAATGTTTATCTAATAACAAGTAACTAAATTCTACATTGCTTATAAACCTCTCCAAATTCTCTCCTAAAATCCATGTGAGATATTGGAGCTCAATTAGAAAGAACAAAGAACCTTATAAGCGGGATTCTAAAAATAAAAACTAGGTGGTCAAATACAAAAGTGGATAAGTATTAATTTGTTTTTTTAAATGAGGTTCAAAATATATTAGAAATTAAATAAGGAATTACAAGTCATGGGAGTTTGAGTATAGCATTAAACTAGGAAGTACTAACTTTCCTTACAAAATATCCAATTACTAAGCATCTCTCTTGAAAGAAAAGGAGAGAACATTAAATTGAAAATTGCATCAAATTGAAAACCAAAACAAATTATTTAATGGGAAGCTTCCAACACTCACTTAAGCATTTCCGCCCCTAGGTGTAGCATTTGAATCTCTATTTCATCCAAATTTATAAAGGCTGAGTAACCAAACTACAAACAAACCAAGGTTTAAGTTCTCATTCTAGCATAAATTTTAGCTATTAAAACTTGAATAGCAGCCTTTAGGTGGATAGAGTTTGATTCCACATAAAGCAAGATTTCAACAAAACGAACCACAACATAACTCCTTCCAATATGACTAGGGATCGAGCCCTTATCCTAACAAAAAACAACAGAGAACAAAATCAACAGTGGCTAGATTTTGATTCTACTTAGTAACAATTTCTAGCAAATAGAAATTGACAAAGGACTTCATAGTGTACAAGATCAAGTTCCTCTTCCTAAAAGAGTGTATAGCGCAAGGATCCATGAAATAAAGCAAATAAAGCTAAATTAAAACTTGACTACACACCTCCTAAGGATCAAATCACGCTGTAAAAAGGATTTAGAAGAAGATAGATACCTTGATTGCTCAAAATTCCAAGGTAGAATGTAAGAAAGGCTTGAACACTTCAAAATTGTCTTCCTTTGGCACAGTGGCAACTCGGCAAAAATTACCCTATCAAACTACCTTTGAATTTGCTGAAATTTGGACACAACCTCCTCAACAATTGGGGAAGCCCCAATAAAAAAATTAGCAAAAATTGAGATCGGCAAGTGCTGGAAAAATTGCTCCAAACATTCTACCCTACATTGGATCTTTGAAAAGCAAAGCTATCCAAGTGTCTAACCTCTAATATAATGATCCTCACTCCATAGGAAAATCCCAATCACTCCCTAATTAGTTGGAAAACCAAGGAGAGAAGAAATGGTGAAGGCCAATTTTTAGGAGAAAGGATAAAGAAAAAGTGCGAAACTTCAACACATAAGTGAATCACACAATTTGGAGGGTAAAGTGGAATCTAGCATGCATTCTTCCTTTTAGCCGCCTACTCCTCTATATGTAGAGGTGGAGGTGTGATGCAAGTTGGCATCACACCTTTCATGAGGTTGGCGCCAACTTGGCATGGCATAGAGCATGTGAAATGTGAATTTCACTTGCATTTGAATTTCATTTGGAGTCTTCATTTTATCTCATGAAATGTCATCCAAATAAATTCAAATGCACTCCAAATGAACTCTTTCATTTTGAATTTCCCTCCAAAATAATTCTTCACATTAATTAAATCAACACCTTAATTTAATTAATTGACCTTGACTTAACTCCTCAAATCATCTAACTTAACTCTTCAAGCTAAAAAGTGTTAACTCCGTAAGTTAACTTGACCAATTGATAGTCATATGGCACCAATTAAATCAACTTCTTAATTTAATTGGTCTAATTTAAATTCTTAAATTATTTTGATTAATTTAACAATTAAATCAGTCTAGCCAAAATGATCAAAAAAATTTCCTCCACAAAATTAGTTAAGTGGAATTTTTCTAACTTTTTGAAAAACAAATTTCATCAGATAGGACTTCCTATTGGCTTTTGTGTATAACTCAATAGATTCCACCATTCATTAGACATGGACTCACAACTCTTGTGATATTTAAAACATCAAAATATTCATATTAATTTAAACTCTTTTAATCTAATAATTCAATTCAATTAATCTCCATTAATTGAAGAGTACCTAATCTTCATGATCGATGTCAAACCTCAAGCTCATAGAGCCCAACTAACTAGCTAAAATGAATATGCTCTTGGAGAACCATTCTAGCTCTACGCTTACTATGCAAATACTACCATTTCGTCTCCTATCTTCCGAAAGAAGCCCAGAGCAAGATATTTTCCTACTTCTTAATAGTCTCAATAACTATGTTTCTATTCCCAACATTTGATTCCCTTTTATGTCCTTATCTTTGGAAAACTCTTTCTCCAAATCATCATACTACCTTGTGCAAGGATTTCGTAGAATTGATCATTGTAGATCTCACAAACCTTCATGTCTAAGTAGCTCATACCCAAGTTCAACCTAAAAGACCCACAAAGTGGTCAAGGAAGAATCAAAGTATGGGAATCTAAACACAAGATTACCATAGACCTCGGGTCAAAAGACTAATTATATACATTAGCATAAATTGGAGAACTTGCCACTACGACTATCTAGTGGATTCTCTAAGTGAGCCTTCAATGAGCTTGTTCTCTAACAAGCACTCACTAACATGCACTCATGTCTAACATGAATTGCTCATGAAATAGAGCAATATCCAACTCTTTGAATTTATGCATCATTAGTGCAAGTTTGTCCTAATCTTAAATGCCTGTCTCATAAGATTCTATTAATTGGAATATTTTAAGTTCCAAACATGTAAGACTTGTTTCATGATCATCATACAATGTGTGACCAAGTCCTGTAGCCATGAGTGATCCAAGGGCTTCAACCAAGGGAAACTATTCCAACATTTCTAATAAAAATAAAGCAGCAACCTCCAACAAAACTTTATAGCCAAGAAAATTAACCCTCCAAAAAGACTAAGGACCTTGTTCATATTGCAGCAAAAACCAACTCAAACTTTGCAGCCTCCAATTCATTAAAGTCAAGTCCCCACTCTATCAAAATTGAATAAGTTTTGTAGCAGAATAATAACTCCAATGTCCAATTCACCAAACCAGCAAATTATCAATTCCATGAACTGCAACAAAGAATTTAATCAAATTCCAATGCTCTAATCTACTACTTAACAGCCAAGAAAGGACCAAAAGGTAGCAAAATTTTGCTAGAAAAATGAAACAAATAAGCTCCAAAAGGCTATCCAAAGCCCAATAAAACAAATGCGCAATAATGGTGTATTTTCTATTTCGAAGAACAAGAGCCTATATTCAACAAATTGAAGTAGAATTTTGAACAAAATAGGCAGGGGATCTGTCCAAAATTCAATAGTGGCATATAACAAACCAACAACAAAAGAAAGTACAAATTGCAACAATAGATTCAAATTGATCCCAACCTCTGAGCACCAAAAAATCAGCAAATCATGCACAATCTATTTTAGCTAATCCCGTGCATGTTATTTGTAAATTTTGCTACATAAAGCAGCAACAAAGTTCTAAGTGCTAGTAAAAAAAACCATAGCAAAACTATGTTGCTACAAGATCAACTACTACAAAGAAAAACTAGCTAAAGATTGACATTGATATCAGCAAAAAATAAAATAAAAAAAAATTGTGCAGTAATAAATTCCATTGCTTAACAAAATCATTAACTGGCAAACAATAGACTTGAATTTATATCCCATAGGAAGCTTATGAATTGACCAATAGATGAAGCCACCAATGCAAGGTAACAGATTAAAATAATAGCAAAAGATAAAAATTTCGAAAAATATGAAGCAAACCCAATCTCTAGCATATTGACATATAGGGAACCAAGAAATATGAGACAAAGAGTATCCATCATTTCCTAAAATAAAATTTTGTACCTAAGATTACAATTCCTAAAGTAAAATTTTTGCTCAGCTTTTTCATCAAAAGAAGGAAATAAAGATCCAACATAAACTAGATAGCAAATCATGATCATAACAATCAAATTCCAACATGAGGCGACAATAATTGATAGCAGCAGGCTTTAAACATATCCATTGAGAAATGGATAACAGAATATAAATCCAACAAAACCAAAACCAGCAAAACTAGTTAGGCACAGTCCAACATAAAGCAAACTTGAAGCAAAATAAAGTAAATTGCAAACTTACTAGCACATACATGCTCATAAGGAAGATCTTTGCTGGTACCAAATGAGAGATGAAATATCGAGCCTGAGAGCTCCCTCCTATTAGAAACAGATGAACTTAAAGTTATATTCCTATGCCAAATACAGAAATCCCATGAAAAATGAGGGAGAGGGAAGAGGAGAGAGAAAGAGAGAGAGGAACTTGCTACCTTAATGCAAGGATCCTTGGAGTTGGAAACCATACTTTAGTGAGCTCTTCAACTAATTTCTTACAAATTGCCAAAGCAGCTGCGGTTTTTCCTTTATGTGCAGCTAGTTTAGCACCCTGAATAATATAAAACATTGAGAAAAGGTTACACAAAAGATGCTAAACAATATAAATGATAAAAGCATCAAAATAAGTCAATATAAATAAATCTCATTGCATTAAAGCATCTAGTGACAAAAGTTGAAGCAATGTTTTTGAGTCAATAGTTGACTTATCAATTTTCTGGTCCAAGAAAGTGTTTCTCAACCTTAGAGATATAAAACCTGGCCTTAACACACTTCTTGAAAAATTGAGAAAAAGAATCTAGCTCTAACAAACTTCTTTAATTATTAGAAAAACATAACAATATCAAGAGGATCATGAGTTTCATTATTAGAATGACAAATATCTTTTTTCAGTTTTTTCACTCTAGGAAAGCCAATCAAATTAGGAGAAATGAAGGTGAGGTAACTTCCTACAAGTAAAAAAAAAAAATACAATAATGCTTGAAGCAACTATGAACATGTGTCACAATTAACTAGAATAAGCATCAACACAACAAGTATAGCTTCAAACACAAAAGAGTGCTCTAATTCAAAATCATGTTGAGGTGAGGAATGTTTTTGCTATTTTAATTGATGAAGCAATTAATAAACTAATAGAGATAGAGAAAATGCTATGTTGAACGCTGCTGGGAATGAATTGAGTAATGAATATTGTATGTGCTATGGTGTTGATATTAATGAAGGACATGTGTGGTTAATACAACTAATGAGCCTGTGTTGAATGAGGATCTTTATAATGCCTTAGATGGAATGGAAAAAATTTTAACTAATCCACTTGATGCTACTAGGAATGTTGTAAATGCTATAAATGATGTAAATGATAAGGAGTTTGGTGAGAAAGATGTTAATAATTCTATCAATACCAAAAATATAAATGAACAGTAACAAAATATGAGAGGTTTGTATCATAGCATGGTCAATGGGAAAAAATAATGACTGCCCTATATATATATATATATATATATAAGAGTAGAACAACATACCACCAATTTTAAGTAAAAATAATATTTACTACAAAATAAAAGTATCTCAAATATTTGATTCCTCCATGAAATTCTTCCATCATGACCCACAATGTGCTTGAAAAAGAAAGTGAAAGTAAGATGAGGATGAAATTAAAGCGAAACCAAACTAGAATGGACAAAGGTGAACACAAGATTAGAAAAACCATTAAAGCACAAATGATTAAAGCTAAAGGGAGGAACAATCTTTCGTACATGTATTTACTCATTATTCTTGTCACTATCATACTGCTTCATCATCATTGCTCCAAATTCAACTATAATGTCATCTTCTGCTTTTTCATCTTCTTTAATGCGATCTCTGTCATTGTTGACACGTGTTAAATATGTTTTCAGCAATTTCAATCTCTAATTGAGCTTCATCAATGCAGACTATTGATCTAACTATTGAACACTATCTTGAACTTGAATATGAGAATAATTTTCTTGTTGATATACATCACTCAGGTTCATTTAAATCACTAAATTGAAGAACATATAGGTCAAATAAATGTTGATGTTGTGCACTTTGAACCACATTCCAGTTCCCCTCCTAGTTTTGTATCACTAACATAGAATACTTGATTTACTTGAGTTGCTAATACATAAGGTTCATTTTCATGCCAAAACTTGCCCACATTTATGCTAGTAAAATCATTGTCTGACTTTAGTAGTTTATGTCAATCTAAATCAAACCATTTGCAGCTGAACAATACACATCGAAAGCCATAAGCGTAACTTGACTCAACCACATCTTCTAAGACTCTATAAAACTAGATCATTTTTCCCTTATATACAGATTCTGCAAGCACTCCACTATTTTGTGTCATTCATCAACTATCTCTTTTGCTAGTTAGATACTTTATTCCTTTTGCTATGCATCCACTACATTTGCAAATACAATAATCAAAACTAGATACCAGTGTAAGAAGTTCATCAGTAGCATGAGGGGATTTTAGACATTGAAGCTCTTTAATCTAATATTACAAATTAATGAAAGTTAGCACTTATATACAATAAAAAGTTTATTTTTCTATAAACCAAAATTAAATATAATTTTAATATCATACTCAATTATCAAACCATAAAGCAAACTCTTTCTTTTGCCTTGCCTCCCATCCAATAGGATATTCCTGCTTGAGTATTTCTTCGTGCCCTCAAGACAACAATAATAATATAAATTAGTAATATAATGTTAGATATGAATTTAAAATTTTAAAAAAAATTCCAATTACCTTAAATATGATTCTATCTCTAAACAATTATTCATAACAAACTAATATAATGCATTATATTCTTGAGAGGTCATTTCAATAAAAGTTGTTTCGCCAAAGGTTCAATTTACTTCTAAACACAAACATTGCTGCGTTTAGATTTTCCTCACCATCTTAATTTCTTTCATCTCTATTATTTTTTGTCTCAATTCTAGGAAGATATGAGGACTAAAAAGTCGAACACTCTTTTACAATGCACATTTTAGCTATCGAACCTTTTTAAACTACTAAGATACTTGTGCTTACATTAGAAAAAAATATTAAGGAAAAATACACATTACTCACATGATAGAAATAAGACAAAATAAGCATTTTTTGTTTATCATAAGATATTTTTTTAAGAAAAAAATTTAAATACACATAAATGTTTTCCTCTCTATAGGATACATCCATTGATAACATATAGGACCACCAAGCTTGGCCTCCTGTGCCAAATGAATTGCTAGATGAACTATGACATCAAAGAAAGCAAGTGGAAATATCATTTCTAACTTGCATAATATCACAAGAATCTTTTTATTCAAACTATCAAGGACATTGAGATTAAGTTTTCTAGAACATAACTATCTGAAAAAACTTAACAACTTAGTAATAACATCAAAACCATCGTTATATAGGTAACCATGCATTCCTACATGAAGTAAACATTGCAATAAAACATGGCAATCATGACTTTTCAACCCTATTATCTTAACAGCCTTGATGCTCATGCATTTAGAGATATTAGCAGCATATTCATTTGGAAAGTTTACTGAATTCAAGAATTCACAAAACCCTTTTCTTTCTTTTTGAGATGGAGAATAAAGCACACGAGGCTTCAAACATTTTACTTTGCCTTCCTTGTTAGCTTTGGCACCTTTTAATAGTTTTAAGTGTAATTCGTGTCTTATACCTATATTCTCTAAATCCAGTTGAGCTTTATCAGTGTCTTTTGATTTAACATCAATGTCTAATATAGTCCCCACCAAACTATCACATATATTTTTCTCAACATGCATTAAATCAAGATTGTGCTACAATTTGAGTGTTGACCAACATGGCAACTCAAAGAATATACTCTTTTTGGTCCAACATGATTGCTAGGAAAGATGCTTCCGTTTTTTATCTTTAGAATACTTGCCAAGCATGACATATTCTACCTCTTTCAGTTAGATTAAAATCTGATCATTGGAAAGCTCCATAGCCTTAGATCATAGTTCAAAAGCTTTGGCAAACCAAGGGTATTGCTTATCAAAACTTTTCCAAGCTTCAGAATTTGAAGGATGGATTATTATTTCACCCTCTACAACTTTTTCATCCTTATGCCACCTCATATCAGAAGCTATTTTCCTTGACATATACAATCATTGTTACCTTAGTTTTAGAGGAAAATAGCCCAAAATTTTATGAGGAATTTGCTTTCCTTTGCCGTCATTTGCTTCCCATCTAGATTCCTTACAAATTAGGCAACTATTTGAGCTCATATTCTTTCCAAAAAATAATGCAAACATTTTTACATGCATGAATAAGCTCATACCCCAAACTAATGCTTTTTAATACCTTTCTTGCCTCATAAAATAAGAAGGAATGATATTACCCTCTAGCAAGTATTGCTAAACAAATCAATTATCGTGTCATAACATTTATTTATCATTCAATTCAAAACCTTCATGTGGAGCAACTCAACAAGGAAATACAACAATGATTTAGAGCAACTAGGATATAACTTACATTATGCATCTCTCAAAAATCTTTGGAAATTTTCCACTTCATCATCTAGTGCAACATTTGGATTATCATCATTAAGATTATCACAAAAATTGTTTGGATTCTCATTATTGACAAAATTATTCATACTAAAGTTCAAATCTTCCAACATCTCTTCCTTCTAAAATGTTTCATCTATATAACCATCAACATTGTCAATGACATATTGATTAGAGCTTTCACCATGGTGTACCTATTTAGAATAACCTACATTTATTCCATTAATGAGTAAATGCAATTTGACCAAGTGAGATGGGTGTCAAATCTGAATCAAGCATTCTCCATAGGGAAAAGGCATATTATTTCTCACTTAAGTATTCTATAAAGTAAACCTCATGAAACTTTTAACTCCATTAACATAATCTTTCGAAGTAAAGTCGTTAAGTTTGACCCAACTCTTATCCATTTAGAACTAGTTAATGTTAAAATACAAATGATCATTAGACATAGACAAAATAAGATATATGATATATAGATTTCATAACAAATATTATAGCACATATGATATGTTTATCTGAATTCTAAAATCATAATACTAGTTAAGAGCTTCATAGATCAAGTAGACAACATGTGAGGGTCAAGCAAGATAGATGTTTGCTATGATTAAACTGATACACCCTAACATCACCATGTTATGATTAAACTGATACGCCCTAACATCACCATATTATTTTTGACACTACATAAGAGTAGAATTAAGATTATAAAATTTCTAGATCTATATCTTTTTAATTTTTGAAATCTTCTCATATACAAGTGGTTTATTTGGACACTGAAATAGCTACAGACTTGGTTAGTTAGAGATATTTTGGATTGGAACCTAGTCATTGGTTTGGGTGGACGATCAGAGAAATATCTATAAAATTGATTGGTTGGATAACTTTTCATTTGATACAAAATTGGAAAGATATTGATGGTTAAACATTCTATTCTATTTTTATTTTCTTAATTCTTTCATTTATTTTTTAAAATTTTTATTATTTTAAAATTTTTTTGTATAATTTATAAACTTAAAGTTAGCAATTCTTCATATCCCCACAACTTATTTGAGTACAAATTATCTTCAAACATAATATTTTTAATTTAAATATTCATATTATTTTATTTAATTAATAATAGATATTGTTTCTTTAAATACTAAAAAATAATTACAATTCATTTTTAATCACATGAAGTAATATAGATATTATTATAAAATAAATTATTGCAATCTTAAAATTCTTTTCGGTGCATCATATCGGGCACATGCTAGTATACGTGTATATATATATATATAAGTATGATTATTTTTGACACTATTAGTGATAACAAGTTTTGGGGAATTAGGGGCCAAAATTGGCATGTCACCTATCAATAGGATCTAACAAACTAATTGCTAGACTTTTACGTTTTTAAATTTTGTACACTCAAAATTTCTAGCTCAAACTTTGGAGCAATGCATGCTAATCTTTGTATTATCTGCCTCAACCCAATAAAAATTGATATCTAAACGTTTTCTTGAGTTCTTATGACAGATCACTTCAATATCAACTAAATCAATCTCATTCAATGCATATACACTATGTCTAAAATATAATTATAAACCTCTACGTATAACATTTCATGCCTAAATTTGGATTTTAGTGAATTGACACATGTGATGAATTGATTCTACATCTTCTAACACATGATTCAATTGACAAATTTAATTGTTTTGATGATTTTGCATGTGTCTATATGTGTGTTGAATCGAAATATGTCAATATATGTTTAAGTGTTATTTCATATTTTGGCATGATTTTGCTTCAAATATTATGATGTTAAATGTTGATTTAGCATTGAATGATATTATATGTTGATATAGCATGTTAATTATAGCTTTAAAGTGTTTTGGCTATTTTTGGATCCAATTGTGTTTGAGTTAATAGGAGATTTTTGGAGAATGTTGATTTTCACTTAGATTTGATCTTTGAAACATGTTTGAGCACTTTAATTTTCAATTTTTAAAGTATCTAGAATCTAAAAATTTGTCAAAGTATGTGTGGAATGATGATATAGATGTGTCCATGTATTTAGAAAAATGTTTAGAAGATGTAGAATCAATTCATCACATGTATCGATTCACTAAAATCTAATTTTAGGCATGAAATGGCATTTGAAAGATAGAGATTGATTGGGATCCAAATATTAAAATCAAAATAGGAAAAAATAAAATCAATCATCTCATTCCAATGATCAAAATCATGCAGCAAATGAGGATTAGAGGGCAAAAAATTTACCTTTGTGAATGAAAACAAAGGATTTGACTAGATCACTCCAAAGACTCCTCTAATGGATGATCTACAAGCTCCAATAGTTGGATCCAATCGCTCCCCTTCCAAAGCTCAAAAAATTGGCAAATTTGACACACCAAATCACTCTAGAATTGCAACCTTGTGACTATAAATCATTGAAAATCTTTGCTTCTAGATCATCCAAACGATCCATCAAAAACAACCACAAAACAGTTCTCAATAATGTTTTGCTAAGTCCACACACCTAAGATAAGCTCTCAATCAACCTCACTTTTGCCAGATAAAGAGAGGGAGATGGTGATGGTAGGAGTGGCGTTTTGGAGAGAGAGAGAGAGAGAGAGAGAGAGAGAGAGAGAGAGAGAGAGAGAGAGATATGAGAGATGAGAGAAATTTTGGTGTGTTTATTCAACACATGAATTATGTCACACTTTTTGAGGGAATATGTGAGGAATGCCAACCAACTCCAAGTAGCCAGCCACATGTCATATTTATAGAAGGTGATGAAAGCTCTTGGATGCTTCCATCACACCCTCTATGCATGTTAGCCAACTTGCCAACTTGTGTGTGCATTTGCATTTAAATTAACATTTGTATTTCATCTCATGAAATGAAATGCTAATTAACTAAATTCAAATGGACACTTCCATTTGATTTCACTTCAAAATTCAAATTCTCAATTAAATTAAATTAACTCTTTAATTTAATTCATTTAACTTTACTCTTTAAGTTAATTAACTTAGCTCTTTAAGTTAATTAGAGCTAACCTAACTCCTTAAGTTAACTTGACTAATTAATTGTCATGCATCCCTAATTAAACTAACACCATGATTTAATGGGCCAAATTCAAAATTTTAAATTATTTTGAATAATTTAACACTTAAATCAATCAAGCCAAAATAACTAATTAAAATTAGTCAACTGTTCCTCTCCAAAAACACTTGCATGAATTTTCGAACTCCTTAGAAAATTCCTTCTACCAAATAAGAGTTTCTCTAGACTTTTGTGTATGACCCATTAGGTTTATCCTTTCATTATACATGAGCTCACAACTCATTGTGATATTTTGAATATTGAAATATTCACATTAGTTTAAACTCTTTTAAACTAATAACTCTTTCAATTAATCTTTATTAATTGAAAAGTATCTAATCTCCATGGTCGATGTCTAACAACAAGCCCATGGAGCTTAACCAATTAGATGAATGAATCATATCATGATGAACAATTTATGCATACCATGCAAATATGGTTCTTCCTTCTTCTATCTTCCAAAAGAGGCCTAGTGTAAGATATTTATCAGCTTTCTAATAGCCTCAATAATTATATCTCTACATCTAATGTTTGATTCCCCTTTGTGACCTCAACTTTGGAAAACTTCTTTTCCAAATTATCATACTAGCTTGCGTAAGGATTTCTTGGAATCCATTATTATTGAATACATAGGAAATGCACTCATTCTTCACAACAAGGAAACAAATCCCATCTTGGATCTCACAAACCTCCATGCTTAAGTAGCTCATGCCCAATCTCAACCCCGTATAACCTACTATGTGGTCACAAAAGAGTCAAAGTACAAGAACCTAAACACAAGATTACTGTGGATCGTCAGGTCCAAGGACTAATTATATACACTATCATAAGCTTGAATGCTTACCATTACCGACATGCCACTGTGGCTATCTAGTGGACACTCTTGGTTGGTTTTCAATGAATGTGTTCTTTAACAAGCATCCACTAACAATCATCCATGTCTTACATAGATTTCCCATAAAATAAAGTAATATCCTACCCCTTAGAATATACATTATTAGTGCAAGTCTTTCTAAATTTTAGATGCTCCGTCTTATAAGATTCTATAACTTGGAATACTTTAAAATCGTGACCATAAAGACTTGTATCATGATCACCATCATATGTGTTCCCATAGTCTTGTGTGATTTAAGGGTTTCAACCAAACACAAGTGAAGAATATAAGGCATAAGATAAAGATGGCATTTAATAAAAATATCATTCAATCAAAATTATATCACAAGTAGAATAGTTTTAGACACCAATCTAATTAGCCTGTGAGGCACTATTCCAACAGCTATTTGCCAATGTTATCCTTACTGCTAAAGGAAACAAAAAATTTTCTTTTCAATAATTATTTATATGTCCCATGTTTTTTAATGTTCTTTATTAAGCGGTCATAGAATCATTGGTGTAAATTAAAGGGGCTATATAACCTCCTTAATGGTCATCTATGGCAAGCCCTTAGAGAACACCTGTAAATAATAATTTCATAAGGCTTTTAAGATAAACTGCAAGAAAATCCAATAATGTAAAGGTAAGTAATGTGGATTTATACTTTTGCCTTGTAAAGGAATGGGTTATAGTAAACCCTAAGTATAAAGAAATTACCAAATGCATTTGTAATGTAAAATAAACCCAAATTCAAATCTTATAATACATATATTTATATTTGAAAGAAAGAGAAAGATAAAAAAAAAACAAGCAAATACATTAGAATGATACATGATCTATGATGGATCACATTATCTAAATTCCATTGCATAATATAAACAACAATAACGAAATTGTTGATTTTAATATACAAAACACCTACAAAGATTAAGGACGAGCATGACAAGTCTGTTTAAATTTACTCTAATAGCTTTCAAAACACATATCATCCTTAACTGTTGTGATATCATCAAGTTGGTATACATTATACCATTCACAATCAATAGTCAATTATGGGAGAAAAAATAGCTAACCATACACTTACTTAACTATCTACAACCAAAAAAAAAATTCTTCATACCTCTTAGTCTACACATTTTTTTCCTTAACCTAATATCCACCAACACATCTAAAATATATGGCATTCTCTTCTTTTTTCTTGTTTCTCTGCAATAAGTGTAGATGGACCTACACTTGTTCCACCAGTTTGCAAATCTATATTAGGTAGAGCTGCACTTATTTTAGGTGCAGCAGTCATCTTCTTCTTTTCCCTTCCAAATAGGCCCTCACGTCTCATACCCTTGTAAAGTCAACATTTAACCAACAAAGGAAAGACTAATATTTAAATATCTTATTAAAATTTTGAATTGATTTAAAGTTTTAAAGTTATCTTCATATGGCCAACACTTTTTATGGATTTGGATTTAAAGTTAGAGGTTTTGTTGCTATGAAGGTTCATCTACATCATTTCAACTATTTTTGATAGCCTAAAACATGAATAGTATTAGTATGGATGAAAAACTAAATACATATAGATATGTATATATTGAGACAAGTTAATATATGTATTGAATACACTTCTTGTTGTAAGTTTTTGTTTGTTGAAAAGGTGTAGTATTTTAATTAACTTTAGATTTAAAATGAAAAACATTGCAATCAAGAAAAAATAATTATAAACTTGAAAATAAATAACACTTATGCAATTTTGAACAAATTATTATCACCTTGAAGAAGTTAGGTATGGAATGTGTGGGATTTTTATGAGTCCTTTGTTGTGAACTTTCTCAAACCAATTCTTACATATAATAGGTAAGGAGCTTACAACTCACCAGGACCCTTCTTTAGAGCTTCTTTGGTCTACCTTTTCTCACTTTCAATTTCACTTTTGGAGCCTTAAAAGGTGATCACTAGCACTATATTTAATATGTCCATTCTTACTAGGAACATCATGAGCCATGTTGTTGTATACAAGCAGAAAAGTATGTTTCTCACAGCAAAAGTTCATTGAGTCTTTTAATAATTTCTTTCCTTCAATAATTACTTCACATACATATGGGCAAAGCTATCCATTCAACTAAAATATCACCTTAACATTATTTGATGCCTAATTTACTCTCTGCTTGTATTGCCACCAAATCATGTAGCAAAACAATTTCTTGAAATGACTTGATATTTGAGAATGTTACAACAAATATTGCTTAACTATTTCTTCATCCCTAGTCTTTTGATTTGCACCTTGTTCATAAATTTGCCTCTAAACACTCCATCAACTAATGGTTGGCTTTTCTCTAGCGAGCAGGGTATAACTATTCAAAAACGCACGAAGATTATTGACTAAGATATGAATAGGCATTTCCTTGAAAAATGTCTTCTAGAGGAATTCTCTGCCATTCTATAGCAATCTCATATGTAGAAGCTTTCTTAGGACTAGTTACCTTAATTTTATTCATCCAACCTTCAAATTCAATTTTGTTGGATATACTTGTAGCATGTTAAAACAATTGCCTAAACTTATTATCTCCATGCTTCATCTTGAAATTGTCACACATACACCTTATATTATATTTATGTTTAAAACTAAGGTATTAAAGTCTTTGAAGCCTTTACAAGTAACTTTTGCTTGTTTGAAATGACAACCTATCTCATTCCCTCCACGCCTCCAATGTCATCCCAGAGCTATACTAGAAACTATATCCAATTCTCTATGTTTTCAACTTGTACAATAACCAGGCAATGGAAAACATATTATAATCCCTATTCCTCCCCACAACTAGCAAAAATTGGCCTCCATGTTGTAATTTTAAGAAACAAAAATCAAGCTTAATAATGGTTTCCATGATTCAGAGCTTTAAGGCTATAATCTAGCCTCTTAAAAGTTAAAACCTTCTTCTAGTTCCTTCTCAAAATAACTTATTGTCTTGTATTACTAAATTCCTTAATAATTTTGGTGCCTATCTCCCAATCATTTTTATCTTTCAATATCCAACATCCATAGTGCATTTACTGTATATAAAGTGCACCATGCTTTGAATGTGCAAATTTGTTTTATCTCCACTCCATCCTCATGGTGAGATACTTGCATGGTTGTTCTCTTATATATTGATATAGGTATATTTCCCTTTAAGTGTCTTGATGTGAAGGAAAAAAAGGAGCCTAAATTAGAGATAGATGAATTCTAAAATTACTTCATTTGTGGGTACATTCTATTGTGATTCTTGAACTTTCATTATTCTTAAACTATCACTTGAAATTATACCTACATATCAAATTGAAAGAACTTCTAGAAATATCTATATAGATGTGAACACTAATCTAAAAACTAACACAACTCTTCATGTTCATCCCTTCCTTAACTGTTGGATGCCTTAACTAATCATAATTTAACTCTGAAGATTATGTAACTCAAAATCATCCCATTAATCATAATGCCAATCATATTTCTTTTCCCTAATGTGAACATCTTCCTTAATCCCTCTTTTTGAATTCTCTTGTTGCTCTTTCTCTTCAACAATTTCTTATTCTTTTTATAACATTTTTGTTTTGCTTGTCTTCCCTCTCATCAAATATATCATCATAAAAAGAGTCTTCAATATTTTGAAGCATCTAAGTTGGTGCATCTAAGCCCACTCCATCGATTGATTTTTCATTAGTTTTTCATAATCTTCATCATTAGAATCATATAGCTCATATTGCTGCATTGGTCTTTCAATAAAGCACAAACAAGTCTTGCCAAATATTGTACTTTATCTTGCTCAAATGTTGCATGTGTTCTTCGTAAACACCACCCACTATTACACACTACTCAATTTCTAGTTCCACAATAGGTTGATGTTATGTTCTTTAATTGATTCAAGAAAAAGTATTCTTTGTTGCGAAATAGTAATTGCCCTCAATAGTTGGTGGTACTAGTACTTCCTGTTGCAAGTCTGGTTGTCTCCTAATTAAAGCCTCAAAAACTTCTTCTTATTGTTCAAAATGATGGAGTGGTTTACCAATTAGTTTATTGTTCTTATTCATTGTCCCCCAAATTTAAATAGAAAACTAGTTGTTCGATTACTTTAATAGTTTCATCAATTGGACATGTTATTACTTCTTTAGGTGAAAATGATGTTTCTTCATGGACTACATGTTGTTGTGGACTTGATGTTGTTGTGGACATGCTGCTATTTTTTTTTTTCTGCTACTTGATGGATTGTTGTTTAATATATTCAAATTTTATTAAATAGTTTGTTTATTAATGCGTTGATCAATTGCTATTATATGCTATTCTTCATAAGTTTATGGTGTTTACATCTATATTCTCAATCTCAAAGCATGCTACCAAGTTGATTAGTTGGATATCTTCATCATCAACTTAAAGCCTTTCCCCTCATTTATCATTTGTATTTACATCATAGTATGACCTACTATTATTCTTCATTTTATTAGATTGCTTTTAATTACTTATTTCCTATCTTCTTCTTTGTAACAAATGGTTTTGTTGCTTTCTCAAAAGATAGTCTCTAATAAGTGTTGTCTGTTGAAGTCATCTGCTCTTCCTTGTGATAGTTGTTCTGTCAAAATCTAAATTTTGCACATTTTATCTGTCTTTTCTACCTATTATTTCCTTCTCATGCATGTATTTGCAATATCATGCTATACTCATATCAGGAAAACTATCTATATCCCCTCAACAAAACCCACCTCACCACCTATACCCTCAACAACATTTCTTTTACCAGTTATGAAAGTAGTAGGCTAAAGATCTATAATATAAAACTGTAAAAAGGCTAATTACAACTTTGCTACTCCACTCCAAGGACGTAATCATGCATTAAATAAGGATTTAGAATTAGAAAATTTACCTTGAATGCAAAATTCAAAGGTGAGAGGAGAAAGAGTCCAATGAACTCTTCAAAGAAGCAATCAAGCACAGCAGAAATTCACCAATAGTTGACCACCTTCCATAACTCCAAAATATCTCACAATTTACAGAGAGCACCTCACCACACCAAGGAAGATGCTTTAAAAATTTTGAGGAAATCAGAACTTCCAAAATCCTTCAAATCTGCCATGAAATTTACTAAACGGCAACGATCACCAAGGAACACCAAGTCCTCCTAGTGTTGAACCTCTAATGTATTAGTCTACATACCCAAGGAGATTCCTAATTCAGCCTCAAATATTCTAAAACACTTGAGGATGAACATGAGGGAGTGGATTTTAGAGAGGATATGGAGAGGGATAGAGTTTGGAGAGTGCAACCCTTCAACATATGAAATGTCACACTTTTGGAGAGAAAAAGGAAATCTTGTGAATCACCATCTAATGGCGAGCCACCTTGGCTATTTGTAGAAAGGATGTTGTGATGCAAGTTGGCATCACACCTCCCATGCTTGTTGGCAACTTGCCAACTTGCATGTGAATTTGAATTTCACATGCATTTACATTTAATTAGCATCTACATTTTATCTTATGAAATATAATGCAAATTAACTCAAAATTAATTTCAAATGAACTCTTCATTTGAATTTCTCTCCAAAATCTAAATACTTATTTTAATTATATTAACTCTTTAATTTAATTAATTGGTTTGACTGAACTCCTTAAGTCAATTAACTTAACTCTTTAAATTAATATGTGTCGATTTAACTCTTTAAGTTAATATGACTAATTAATTGTCACATGGAACCAATTAAATTAACTTCCTAATTTAATTGATCTAATTTAACTCCTTAAATTATTTTGATTAACTTAACAATTAAATTAATCAATCCAAGATGACCAAAAAATTAAGTCAACCAATTTTCTCTCCAAAACGACTAGATAGAATTTTCTAACTCCATAGAAAATTCCTCCCATCAACTAAGAATTTCCTTTAAGCTTTTTGTGTGACCCATTAGATTCATTCATTCATTCATTAGACATGGGCTCACAACTCATTATGATATTTTAAATATTAAAATATTCACATTAGTTTATACTCCTTTAAACTAATAACTCTTTCAATTAATCTCTATTAATCGAAGAGTACACAATCTCCATAGTTGATGTCTAGCAACAAGCCCATGGGGCCCAACTAATTGGATGAAATGAATTTGTCTTGATGAATCATTCTAGCTCTAGGCTTGCCGAGCAAATACGCTTCTTCCATCTCCTATCTCCTAAAAGAGGCCTAGGATAAAATATTTATCGGTTCCCTAATAGCCTTGATAACTATATTTCTAATTCCAATGTTCGATTCCTGTTTATGACCTTATCTTTGGAAAACTCTTTCTCCAAATTGTTATACTACCTTGTGCAAGAATTTCTTAAAATAGATCATTATAGAATACATTGAAAATGCACTTGCCCTTCACAATGATGAGGAGATGGATCCCAACGTGGATCTTACAAAACTCCATGTCTAAGTGGCTCATACCCAATCTCAACCTAGATGTCCAGCTATATGGTCTGTGATAATTCAAAATATGACCTAAACACAAGATTACCATAGATCCTTGGGTCAAATGACTAATTATATGCACTAGCATAAGTTGGAAAACTTGCTACTATCATCTTGCCACTTTGGCTATCTAGTGGATTCTCTGGGCGGGACTTTAATGAACTTGTTCTCTAACAAACACCCATTAACATGCACCCATATCTAACACTGATTACTCATGAAACAGAGCAATATTCAACTCCTTGGATTTTGCATTGTTAGTGCAAATTTATTCGAATCTTAAAGGCCTCATCTCTTAAGATTTTATGACTTAGAATATTTAAAATTACGATCGTAGAGAGTTATTTTATGATCACCACCCAGTGCGTAACCAAGTTCCATAGTCTTGTGTGATTTAGGGGTTTCAACCAAATGTTAGTTAATCAAAATAAGCATAAGATGAAAATGGACATTCTATATGAATATTATTCAATCAGAAATGTATCACAAGTGAAATTGTTCATATGTCAATCTAACTGGCTATGGGGTACTATTCCAATAGTTACACCCTTAGCCTTATTCTTATGTGTCATATCGCATTGAATGCCCTATTGGAGAAGACTACTACTAAAATTACGGCTAAAGCGATCGCCCAATATGCTGAGAAGCATCCACCCCAAGAGTGCAACAATTTTTACACCAAAGCCATGGGGCTTCTTTCTCCCCAAAGAGAATTAAGTAAAGAGCTAATAAAGAGACACACATTTCTCACTCTAAGTGAACTCCACCCAGCATACGATACCAAAGTCCAAACAAATTCCTAGGGCTACACCCATAAAGAATAATAGAAAGTTAATGTCACTCTTTAGCTACTGCTCTAGCTCAATGTAACCCTTTATTGCCAACTATGCTTGTGGAGGCACTCTCTTTTAATATAAATATAGCCCAATTACTAAAGTGGCATGATGGCACTATGAACCCTCAAAAGTACTTAAAAAAATTTCTAGCAAGGATAGAGTTCTACAACTTAAGCAAAACTATGTACTGTAAGTTGTTCTATATCGCACTCATCAAGCATGCCTTGCGTGGTTCAACCAAATACTAGTTGGATCAATCATTGGATGGGATGTGTTGGCACAATACTTCTTTCAAAACTTCTCCATTAACTATGTATACCCCAAAATAATGACATATATATTCACCATCAAGCAAAATGACTAAGACTCCTTGGCAACATACCTCAACTAGTCTAAGTAGTACATAAAATCCCCTATGTTAGCAAAGAGCTCCTACCTAACATCATCAAGAAGGACCTAAAGCATCTGAAGTTTTAGAATTTGATTGCTGCAAAACCCTTAACTACTCTGGAAGAGCACTTGGCATGTGACCTTTCATGATGCTAACAATCGTGAGCCGCAAAAGGAAGAGACTATGGTAAGAAGCCAAATGAACAAAAGCACAATCCATTGCAAACAATCCTCGCATACATTCCCTTAAGTATCTCAAGAGTAGACATACTCCTAGTTGCTAAACAATAAAGCTTGGTCAAGCAACCCCTAAACATCGTAGATAACCCAAAAAGGTAGAAATCCACAAAGTATTACAACTTGCATCATGGTTAGAGGCATACTACTGAGGAATGCCACAATTGGAGAGATAAGATTAAATAAAAAATTGATCCAACACAGCTTATATGAAAAAATACATAGATGAAGGCAGAACAACCCCAAAAAGTTACCTATACCAAAAAAAGGTAAAGACCACTATGCGAAAGGTAGGAATAAAAAGAGATATTCGAGTATTATGAAATTGCACTCAAAAGAACATTTGAGAAGAAAGATGCCATTATCAGCAACTCAATCCATGCAACAAGAGTAGGAGACACCCACAATTCTAATAAACATGTCCCCTGGACTCCTTGTAGTATTTCTTCTCTTTTTAGTTATTTTATCCAGAAAGTAAAGTTTCATTTCTTGATTAGGTGAAATTTATATTTTTGTTTCGAACAAAAGCTAGTTCCACTAAGGAAAAAATAAATGTTTGCCATTTATTCCTCCAATAAAGTGTCATGAAGTTTTTCTATACATTCACCTCCTTTTATCACGTAATGCCTATTTGTTGGACTAACCTTTTCATTAGAGTCCTAAAGTGGCTCCTTCCATGGGATAACATTTTTGTCAGAGTCTCTAAATGGCTCCTTTCATAGAACAATCTTTCTACTAGAATGTAGAATTAGCTCTTTCCATGAAATAATATTTTCACCAAAGTCCCAAGATAGCTCCTTCCATAAAATAACTATTCTATCAAATCCTTAACTAGCTCTTTTTGTAGAAAAATCTTTTGACTAAAGTACTCAAATGGCTTCTTCCATAGAATGTCTAAGAACAAAATGGCTTCTTCTATGAAGCAACATCTCCATGGGAGTCCCTCAATGATTCCTTTACAAAGAAACAAATTACTTGAGGCATTTACACACCACTCCCAGAAGCATACTCAACTGATTTGGCATAAACCTGCTATTCAGTTCCTCTAAGAGTAAATGGTCGCTACATGTAAGCCCACTCAAAGTCCTCAACAAAGAGGCATCCAACTGCATTTATAGTAAACAACTGAGTAAAGCGACAAGAATTCCCCCATGAGGTCCACGCATACCCTTGTGCTCCTCTCCAAAGAAACTTGGGAAAAATCCTCCAAAGGGACTTGCAAAAAAAACTTGATAAGAAAAGGTTTAGCATCTCATTCACACACTATCCCTATGTATTAAATTAGTGTTGACAACTTGATAACACTTAAAAGTCATTTATTTGGCTTAGTATATGAATGATAAACAAGAGAGAGAGAGAGAGAGAGAGAGCCAAGCAATAGCGTACGTAGAAAAAGAACACTAAGTACTCCTAAACAAAGGGATTTTTCAAGTTATTCACAAAAATTCAAACTCACACCAACTATTCTAACTTAACTTTCTTAGCGTAAAGTGAAATTAATTTTTCTGAGACATTAGTGGAAGTGACAAGTTTTAACAAAAATAAAAAATGCTCCTAAAATGATTGTATTTACCAAAAGAATAAATGTCAATGACATTTTGTAGAACCAAAGTGCCCAAAAAAGATTGAAGTGCCAAAAACCCAAGATAGGTGCTCGTTGCCTAGTAATGACACCAAAGATGTGTGTCCAAGAGGCCTCCTAATGCGGATGCCCAGCTCAGGCACCCAATGTGGCCACCCATGATAAGTAGGCACCCAACGGAACAGTCAGGCACCCTACAAGCGTTTTTGGCACAATACTTCAGCTGTGCATTCAATGGGCACTCGGCATCACAACAATATGCTGATTCCTAGTGTTACACCCATATGCCTACCCAAGAACTGCATAATGACCTTCCTAAGTGGGCTACCACTATAAGGCATATACAAAAGCACAACAATATGCAAATGATATCGAAAAAGCAATGAAACTTAAGAATGATGAGTCGTTTGCATGACTCAATGCTAAAAAGAAAAGTACATTAAAACTATAACTTCCCAATAATGACATGAGGCTCAATAATATAGCGAACACAAAAGTCATCCTATGTCTGGCTGATACTTAGCAATTTAAATAAAGACAATGGAGCTCATGAAAACCATGATTATTGTGAGTACTCTTGAGGAAACTTATTAAGAGACATTCTTAATAAACAAACATAGCCATGTGAAGTGAAAAAAATCATCAAGGTGTAAGATGTTATCTTTTTAACACAAACCTCTTAAAGTTATAAAGAATAGCATAGCACGGTAATGCATCCCAAAGCACCACCTAAAGAAGCACCTCCATGAGATGATCTAAAAGGCCTTTATAAGCATAAACAAGCTCAATGTCGCTAAGGTTGCCTATTGCAAAGACGCTAGCTGAATAGATGCCCTATACAAAAGTATAAAAGTTATCATGTATGCCTATTCTAGCTATGCAGACAACTTCACAAGCTTTAGAAAATGCCTAAGTATTGGGGAGAATACAAAACTCCGCAATTCAACCTTAAGGGATCTTCGAGATGGAAAGTCCTGCGAAAAAATCTAAGTCCCCCCCTAAACATGTCTCCATGCCACTGCAAATGTAAACTTATGCACTTACATCCTACCGACACATAGTCAATGCAAAACCTTAAAATTCCAATGGATGGAGTCTATATAATTTTAAGTCTGTTGAGAAAACCTACTCCTAGAGCATTGAGAAATACTAATTAAGAGTTAAAACTTAACAAAGTCCACCCAAATGTATTCAAATAGTCTTTCAACTCGTCACAAAATGCAAACCTTGGAAAAATGTCCTTGATGCCTTTAATAACACACATCTCATCCTCAATAAACTTATCTAAGTATCTAGAAGACGTCACACTATTCTATGTTATAAGAATGACTACATGCAGCATTCATTGAAAGAATGAACACCTACCTACGTCCATAATGAATGATTGAGTGTCGCACTAAAAATGATTTTATAAAAATGTTTGCACATTTCCTCATGCGAGAACAACCACATCCCTGTAGAGATACTCACCTAAAAACTCAAACTATCGCGTGCCTCCATTATGCATCACCTTGCTATCAACGACATGATAGCACTCAAAGTTGACAAATTTGACCAAATGCTTCAATAAAACCAAGAGACTCCTTTTGAAGGAAATGATCAAATCTTAATCCCAGCAAGATGTACTAGAAACATCTGGATAGCTAAAAATTTCTAAGGCCTATGCAAAATGAGAATGTTAGACAAGAATTTCATAACTTAAAAAAAGGCCAAGTAATCTTGCATTAAAGCAAAATGACTTCCACCTTAGGCACCTACTACTGGCATCGCACAACTAATTACTTGACCAATTGCCCCTTAATTAGCCAATGGTCCCTTAATAGTGACGCACTTGTTATTCACCCTCTCTTTCATTTCTACAAAGTTTGGTTCAACTTCAGCCAATAAAATTTGGACCAGCATCCCTATATCCTATTCCTTGCATTAACACTCTAAACATTTGCCTAAGTACTTAGATGAATGCAACATAAAACTTTCCTAAGCTTTTAAACATACAAGAACAAACTTATCAAAGTCCTTAAATGGATGCAAAGAAAAAAACTTTATCAAAGTCTTCTAACGAATGCAAATCACACACTAAACTTAATTTTGCCCATGATAATTAATCAAATTGATAATGTCATTTTTATAAATTAGTACAAGATAAATTTCAAAATCAGATTTATGTTATATTTGTAATACAAAAACAAAAAAATTTCCTATTGAAAATAAGGGGCTTAAAAATGTGGACAAATATTGACTATAAAGACAATTCAATAAATTAATTGAAAAGGGCCCACTAAATTAAATTAACTAATCAAAACACCAAAGAGTACAAGAACATATCAAACCCATGAAGAAATGGCAAATGACCCTAATAGGCCTAAGCCATGAAGACAAAAACCACAAATTCCAAGTCCTAGAAAGAATTTGCAAAGGAAGAAATCACTTGGAGCAAAACTACAAATATTTCAAGAACTTTTGAGAAACATAAATCTTCTACACATGTTATAGCTGAAAAGGATCAATATTTTGCGGTCTATCAAAATGACCTCACTCCATTTCCTAACAACATCATTATCAACTCTTGATACTTTACCATTAAGTTAAGTTATATAAACTATCTCCACATTTTATTCACAAATGAAATCTCCATTTTATGCTATTAAATAATAATTTTTCTTTTTTAAAATATTAAAAAAATTGTTATTAATTATATGAAGGAAAATGAATAATATTAAAGAATAAAATATTCTAATAATTAAATTTATTTTCAATGCATCAAGCATATAGTGAGGAATATTTTGTTTATATGAAAAGGCATCTCAATTGTGAGATAACATAACAATTTATAAATTATTTCAAATCTTATTGGCAAACAATTACTTCACTATTCATTTAAGTTTTTGGTTGTTTATTCAAGCTCCTTGCTAGTTTTCCATAGAACATCAAAATCTCATAATACTTTAACCAAGCCCCCAAAGAATAACTAGAATGGAGTCAAAAATAAGGAGGAATAAATTTATAATTAAACGTTTATAAAAACTTAAAATTGTATCCTTTGTTTTATTTAATAAAATATATTTTGGTATTCTTGTTTTAATTTTAATATTAATTTTATTTATACAAAATTTTTATGAAACTTAATTATTCAAATATGCAAAAAAATGAATTAAAAAAATATGCAATTTTCTTAATCAAATGACATTTCTGGTAAATGTGATAGAAAAATACAAAAAGAATAGGCGGTAGATAAATCCTAAATAAAGGCAACAATAATTTATAGAAAATAGTATATAAGAATTAATCACATTTATTTATTGATGGAGAGGTTTTCGGGCTGCCTAACATAGAAAGGAGAAGATGGAACCTAATGAAGCTTGTGAGGTTGAACCTTAGCTTAATAGGAAGTGCAGAGGTTGAATTTGCAACCACAAAAGCCCCATTAGGCTTGACTCAACGTGGCCCTCAACTAAAATCCTCTAATGCTTAAGTCAACAATGTGGAAAAATCGATAAAAGGTAATTTAACCATGGCTATATGTAAAATGAAGAACCTACCTTCTTTGGGATGGATTGCCAAGTTTTATATGGCTTCCAACTGAGTATTTACCTTTTTCTCCTTCTTCTCCTACGTAACCCCCTTTTTCTAAAGAAGGGCTCTATGGAATATTTCTCTAGGACCTAAGTGCAAGCTCTCACCCCCACTACCACAATGGGCTACCCTCTGTTGTTGGCCAGCCTTTGGTAGGACCTAAAGATGTGGCTATCCTTTCCTACCAGAAAATAGCTAAGTGCACAGGTGACAGCTTGGCATTAAATGTGGCTGCCCTAGCGAAGGTTAAGATCATTAGGTCGTGGAAGTTGGTGCTAGGCTTGCTTACCAAAAAGGTTCATTAGGTTGGCATTGAGTAGGAAAGGGGATTAGTGAACTCTTCCATATTATTTAAATTTGCATATTCCTCGTGACATTCATCAGTGAGACTGTTTTAATTTTCATAATCAATATTTTGACCAATTAAAGAATATTATACCATAAATTGATATTTCAATCTTTTTTTCTTTTATTTTTCTTTTTCAATTAGATAATTCAAATAAGAATGCTTTGTGAAAAAATAGTGGTACATGATCATACTTTTCATATATATGAATTATTTTTATTTTGGATAATGTTTATTTTTTAAAAAATAATTTAATACAACTTTCACATTTTATTTGAGTTGATTTCTATTATGTAGTAAGTTTTATGTTTTAAGTATTGTTTGTTTGAATTGCCTTAAATTTATTGAGTTTTTTCTGTTATGGAAAAATATAAATGTATCTTATTTATTTTATGACTAAATAAATGTTTCTACAATCTAAGCCAATTTTTTTTATTTTATGGAAAAATATATTTTATTTTTTTGTTATGAAAAAAAATATAATACATAGATTTTTGGAGTATATAATAAATTTAGAAAAAATTACAATTAATGAAAACAATGTTGAACTCATGGCATGCACTATGTCAATTGGAGAGAGGTTGCTTCTAATCTCTAGGAAAAGAAATGTGCAACAAAAAGTGTTATGTTAGAAACTTTGATTCCTAAACTTTTCTATAGTAAGATAAGAATGTCTCATGTTAGGAACTTTAATTCCTAAAATTTATAGATTGAGGTTATTTCAATTAACTTTTCTAAAATTAGAAACAAAAAAGATTGATTTTCAAAAAAAAAATTCAAAGTTTTTCTTTGTTCAATGGAAAATAGTCTTTAGCTTTCAAGGTATTAGAAAATAATAGGGTGGAACCAAGGATTCCTATGCCATGTGAAACATAAATTTAGAGCAATAAATTACATAACATTTAATATATGAAAATATATATAATATCTTAATATTATCATGCAACTAAATGAAAACAATAAAGATGCAATAGAAAATATAAAATAAACCAAGAAAATAAGAATTCCTACTTAGAATGTTTAGATGCAACCACAACAAATGTTTCAAGTGAGACCTATTGCTCCAACCATACCTTTAAGGATTTATTTCTTCCTCCTCTAGGGTGCACAAAGACATTAGACAAACAACCTCCTAAAATACAATGACTCTTCCCAATTAAAGATAGCACTCCAATTAACCAGACGCTAGATAAAATTGATTTAAAACTCTTCATTAGTAAATATGAACTGGAAATGCGCAATGTAGTGCTCAACCAAATGCTCATATATATTTTTTCTTATAGTTCATTGGGTTCTAAGCACTCATATTTATTGTTATGCAATGCAATCTTGTTGATGAGATATGGTTCTTTATTAAGGATCTTCATTCATTCTTTTAAAGACATAACTAAAGGATAAAATCACATGATACATTCTTTTAGTTAAGAGTCATAGCTCCACTAAAGAGTTTGGAGCCCAAAAGTCATAGTTTTAGCTTTTTAGCTAACTTTTTCTGTAAAGGTGTATCAATCAGGGTATACTAAAGACAAATTTAATTAGAAAAGTTCACAATCCCCCACCTGAATTAGAAAATTGTCTCGTCAGATATACATATGAATGCAAATACATATGAAAGAGTTTCAACTTAATAGATATTGCATTAGAAGAGGCAGATTTTTAGCTTTGAACCTTATCCAATGGGATTACCAGATGCACTTGCCAACCAGTGAACATGATGTCTTGAACTGTTCATCTTTTATGTACACCAAGTCAATAGAATTTCACACAATACCACTCAATAGTTAAATTAATTTCTCATTATTGTGTTCATTTCAGCGGTGAACAACTTTTGGACTTCATGACTAGTCTCCAAAAATTCAACCTTAATTCTCCTAACATCGACCCAATCCCTACTCACATAGGTGGCTTCTTATTAAGAGGATCTTACTACACCGTTACTTGAAAATTTAAGGTAGAAGAACCATTAAAAGCAATGCTTAACCTTACACCTTTGTAGGTGGCACTATCTACTTATCATAGAAACAGGATAAAGGCTTTATCCTTACAGTGCTTACACGTTAAGCCACAAATATTTGTTTTTTTCTTTGATCCTATATCAGAGTCTCCAATCACATAGGTAGGGTTCTCATTATAGTGTCTCAACCATTTTATAGACATAAGTTCTATTCCCCTTAATGACTTATCAACTTTCTCTCTATTTAAGCCTTCAATTAATGAATCTACAATATTATCTTTTAACCTCTCATAGTCATTAGAAATAACTCCATTAGAGAGTAGTTGTCTAATAATATTATGTCTACAATGTATGTATCTATACTTGCCGCTACACATGCTGCTTTGTTCCCTTCCAATTTTGCATATTGGCTATCACAATAATGGCATATTATTGGCATGGGATTGGTCTAATTAATATTCTAAGAAATGGTATAGCCATTTTGCTTCCTCGCCTACCTTGTCCAATGTTATGAACTCAAATTCCATAATCTATTAGCTTTGCAAGTTTGGTTCAAGGACCTCCATGAAATTGCCCTCTTCTCCTGACATAAACACATATCCACTTGTTGACTTGGTCTCATTAGCATTTGTATCTAATTCATATCAATATATCCTTCTATTATGAATGGATATCTTGTATAATACAATCCATAACTTAAGATATGATTCAAATATCTTAATACTCTAATTAAAGGGGCTCAGTGCTTTTAAATAAGATTGTTGGTAAATTTGCTTAGCTTGTTAACAACAAATGTTATATTCGGTCTCATAGAAGTCATGATGCACATAAGGCTCTCAATTATGCATGCATACTCCAATTGAGCCTTTACTCATATTTTTGGTAAGCAATTGATTCACATCTATGGAATTCTTCACTAGTCTATTTTTTGACTCAAGAATTTTACAATACTTTCTCAATATAGTGAGATTGTGCTGACACTAATCCATCTGATGTCTTGATAATCTTTGTTCCATAGGGCTGTTAATGAATACTCGAATATTTGTTCACTGTTGTCAATAGTATCCATTTATACAAAATATTATTCATGTTCGTTTAAAGTGAATATTATTCATATCCAATTAGTAGATATTCAACTATAAATGAATAAGAATATAATAAATGCATATACAATCCGTTTAATATTCGCTTCAAATATATATTCATCAAATAAATCCATTTACATATTCGGTTTTCATAACTTAATTATATCCATTATTCATATCTAATAAATAATATTAAAAAAATTACCTTATACAATATACTCTAATTTTTTATAAGTAAATATAACAATTATGTTTAAAAATTATCATAATATATATATTATATATTATACATAATATATTATTTATATTTTTCAATAAAAGTCTCATAATCCATATATGCATGTGTATAAATTATAATTGAAGAATTGAGAAGAAAAAAACAAAAATTTGTAGTAATATTGAGGAAAAATTGAAGAATGAGGTTATAACATAAATTATTGTTTGTTAACTTTATAATTAATATACTTAAATATCATTATTAATATTAATTAGTGTTAATAATTAATTATAAAGTGAATTATTAATTAAAAATTATGCTATTTGTTTGATTGCTTTATTTTTAATGAAATTTAATAGCCCCTTTTATTAAAAAAAATATACATTTGTTATAGGTTAACGAATTCATATTCGGATATTTGTAAATGGATATCTGAATAATTATCATCGAATATAAATATCCAAAAGACAATATTTGAATACAAATATAGATGCATCTAAATGATTACAATTAAACATAGATATATTCAAATTCAATAGATGTTTGATAGATATGAATTCGGATATCATTACATAAATATCCATCAAATTAGTATCTATATCTGGATATCTAAAAGTTAATTAGATAGAAATATAGAAATAATGTATCCGACCTATTTAATATTCACTTACATCCCTATCAAAATTGCTACCTAGCAACTTTTTCATCTCATCTTTGTTGCTTTTCATAATTAGCATATCGTCTATATATAGGCACACAACGACAAACTCATAAGTGATGCCTTTGACGTACACACGTTTGTCACACTTATTGTTCCTAAAACTATTTGTAAGCATGACTTGGTGAAATTTTATGTGCCATTGTTTAGGCGCTTGTTTTAAACCATATAATGACTTTACTTACACAACTTCTTCTCCTATCCTGGAACAACAAATCCTTTTGGTTGTTCCATATAGGCTTCATCATCTAAATCACCATGTAAAAGTGCCATTTTAATATCTATTTGATGAATCTCAAAATTATTGATAGCCACAGATGCAACCAATAAGCTAATAGATGTTATCCTAATAACTAGCATATTAATGCCAAGGTAATCAAGACCTTTTTGCCTGCATCCTTTAACGACTAATCTTACCTTGTGTTTTTCTATTGTACTATTTGCTTTCATCTTCCTCTTAAAAATTCTACGAGTTTGTTTCCAAGAGAAAGATCATCTAATTTTCAAGTGTGATTTTATGTGATAGACTCAATTTCGCTATTTACTACTCCTCTCTATAGTGGAGCTTCTAGTGTTGTCATAGCCTTAGTGAAGTTCTCCATTCACTTTCTAGTATATAGGTCAAGAAGTTGGGTCCAAAAGACTTAGACATTCTAGCTCTCTTTCTATGTTTAGGGGCATTTTCCATTTTATTCAACTCTTAAGCTTCTCAAGGTCTTTTAACTAAAATCTAACTATCATTCATTTTCCTTGAAGGAAATTTGCATTTCTTGACTCAATAATTGTATCGACAGAGAATGTCGCCTATCTTAGATTTATGTACAAGGAATCTATACATCACATTATGTTGTGCATATTCAATGAATATTCCATCAATAGTTATGGATCCTATTTTGAGCATTTTAGGAGATGAAACTTCTGTCTTAGCTAGACACCCCCACACTCGAAGATATTAGTAGGAAGATGGATGACCTTTCCTAGTTTGATAAGGTATCTTTTCTATCTTGTGAGGCAATTTATTTAGTAAGTTGTTATAGCAGTCAAAACAGCCTCTCCCCACATACTTTGAGGTGCTCCAACATTGATTAGCAATGCATTCATTATTTCCTTGAATTGACAATTTTTTTTCTATATAATGCCATTTGATTGAGGTGCATATGGAGCTATTACTTCATGGATTATATATCATATTTTCAATTCAAAACTCTTCAAATGGGTAAATATATTCCCCAACACTATCACTTCAAATAGTTTTAATTTTCTTCCCAGTTGGTTCTCAACCATATTTTTATATTGTTTAAGTACTTCCAAAACCCCATTTTTTCCTTACTTGAAAGTAAAAAAACATAACAATACCTGGTACAATCATTGATGAAAGTTGTAAAGTATTTCTTTTGACCTCTAGATTGCACCATTTTTAAAGCACATATATTGGTGTGGATTAAATTTAATGGTCCAATAATTCTTTTAATTAACTTAAAAAGAAATTTAGTCATTTTTACCTCAATGCAAATTTTACACCTTGATTTTAATCAAGATTTATTTATGATAATATGTCAAATTTTACAAATTTAGAAATTAACTTGTAATTGACATGCCCTAATCTATGATGCCATAATCTAGACAAGTCAAGCAACTAGGAAAAACATATTTTATTATTAAAATTGAAACTTGGTACTTTTTTGGTATGATGGTCATTACATTCATCTTGAAAGGACCGTCAAGCAAATAACCTTAACCAATAAACATTCTATTTTTAGTAAGTACAAATTTGTCAACTAAAAAACCATTTTAAATCTGTCCCTACTTAACATAGGTCCTAATACTAAATTCCTTTTAATCTCCGGCATATAAAGCACATTATTGAGAGTAAACTATTTTTTAGATGTCATCTCTTTATAAGTTGTAAACATATTTCTATGAGATCAAACATGTGGAGTGGCCCTCGCGTCCACCCACCATTAATTGAAATTTTCAACTAAGTTTACCTCTAAAATAACTGCAAACAAATTCAAATCTTTTACTTTATCTAGTCGGTTATCCACCTCTATCACTTTCATATAGGAGGCCTATCTCACTTTTGTGGACACAAATTGTTGCTGATGTTGGCAATCCTTGACTCAGTAATCCAATTTACCACAGACATAGCAAGCTATTTTAAAATTCTTCTTACTTTTCTCACCTTTCTGACTAATTGCATCTCTCTTTTGTTTTTTATTTGGTGGGCCCTACTCCACCATATTTGCTTTTACTTCATAATTGCCATTCATTTTTTTTTTCTTTTTTGGGAAGTCAATTATTTTTCTCTATTCTCCACCTTAAAATGAGATCCTCAAGATTCATCTCTTTCCACTTGTGTTTGAGATAGTTCTTGAAGTACTTCAAATCAAGGAGCACATTTTCCACCAATGCTGCCACTTGAAAGGGCTCTTCAAGTCCATCCACTCAACCCCTAACTCATGGAGAATCATTTGATGTTTGTTTGCATGAGATTTGACAAATTTAGTTTCAACCACAATGAACTCAAGGAAGTTACCTACAACAAATTTCTCTGTCCTCTTTCTTGTAATTTTTCTCAAGTGACTTTCACAATTCCTTCATATTAGCAATTAGGCTATACACATTATAAAGTGCATTATACAAATTATTGAGGATATAATTCTTGCACAAGAAATCTACGTAGTTCTATGCGTCAATGGTAACCATAGATTGCATATCTGAGCTTTCTCCTAAAATTGGATGTTCTTCATAGGAACTTGACCAAATTGAAGCTGGTAAGGTAAAATAGCATCTTTTGCTGCCACATTTGAAGTCATGCCCATTCAACTTTTTGGGTTATCAGCTTGTCCCACCATACATGTGCATGAATTGGAGGAGCAACTGTAGTGCTCCAAACTCCACCACTAATGCCACTGACGTCGGACTCAATATTTATGACATTTGTTGTCTCAATGTTTGTAACCAATATTAATTTTTCTTAAAAAAATTAACGACAAGTCCATCACAAGAATGAAACTAGAATATTAACAGATATAAAATTTGCAACAATCAGACGAATAGAATTCAAGTTTGAAATTTTCAAAAAAAAAATGAGAAGTCTTCTCCAATATGGTGTAAAATAATCTGAAGATACAACTTTCACACTAATAGCATAGTATTTATTTGTAAAACAACACTTTAAGCACTATAGCAGACAAACATGCATTACTAACTTGACAGAGCATATTGATTTATGTGGCTACAAGCCCCACAAAATGAATTTTGGCATTTTTTTATGTCAAAATAGAGTTATTATTGCGAATTAACTAAGTATAGTACTACAAAGAAATAACTTTCGCATAAGGCAACAAAATAGTAAGTTCACTAAAGCATGCATATTTTATGAGAGTTGTAGACTGTAAAAATCGAAGTCCTAACTAACTCTGAAAGCAAGATCAATATCAAAATCTAATTTACAAGTTTAATTTTTTTTTCTTGATGAAATAAATCATATATGTTTCCTATATAATAAATCTGAAATATAGTACTTTAAGTAAATGAAACAAGGGATAAAAGACAATTGACTTAGTAGGGATATACTAGTGGACAGACTTAGATTATTAAAAAAATTAACAAACTTAATGTTCACGAGTATGTATAAAAAAGTGCACAATTTATTTGAAGATAGAATTTCCACGCGTGTACTATACTAACTAGTGTGATCTCAAAAACGTAACTCAATCATAATAAGATCGAATAAAGCCTTAAAGTTATTAGAAATAAATAGGGTGAAACTATATATTTTTGCTACGTGAAATATAACTTTAAAGAATAAATTACATAACATACAATATATGGAGAAAATATAATACCTTGATATTATCATGCAATTAGATAAAAATAGCAAAGATGCAATAGAAAATTTTAAATAAATTAAAAAAAAAAAAAAAAGAATTCCTATTTGGAACATTTAGCTGCAACTATAATAAATGTTTGAGTCAAGTTATCCAATAGAATTTTTAAGGTTTTATTTGTTCTTCTTCGACAAATAGTCTTTCAAGATATAACAACTCTTCCAATCAAGGGTGATACTCCAATTAATCTAACCAGCGAATTAAATTAACTTGAAACTCTTTATAAATGAGTAATGAAGTAAAAGTGCACAGTGTAGTTCAGACCAATGGTAGTATGCTTTTTCATTATATTTGGTCGGGTTTTAGACACTCTTATTTATAGTTATCTAGTGCAGTCTTGTTGGTGACACATAATTTTTTTTATTGAGATTCATATTTTTTTCTTTTAAGAACACAACTAAAGGATAAAATCACAGAGCACACTCTTTTAGTTAAAAGACAGAGTTCCACGGAAGAGTTGAGAGCTCAAAAGTCATAGCTCTAACTTTTGAGCTACTTTTCTATAAAGGTGTGTTAATCGAGATATATTAAAAAAAAGACTAGTTATTTTATTTTACACATGCATATGCTTTTTTCAATGTAGGATAAACTCATTCTACTCAGTACAATGTCTTTAATTATTTCTCACTTTAAGCTCATTTTTCTCATCAATTATTTAAGTTTTGGCATATAAATATGCTGAAATTTCATAAAAGTTTGAGACCAAAAAAATTGATAAAATAACTGAATTTTTTACATATTAGTGATAAAAGATATTTTCAACTTTAGGTATATTTTTAAATGAATTCTTATTCTATCATAGGATTTTTTACTAATTTAATTTTATTAAATTCAAAAAAATTAAATTTATCTTCAAATTCATCTCTGATTTATAATTTAATTTGTTCAACTTTGGCACAATATAATAGCATCTTTGAATCCATATGAAAACTAGATATGAATTTTTCTTTTCATCTCTAAAGTTCCATCTCCCGAGACCCTAATCTCCAAATGAACATGATTTTGGTGCCAATCTTCAAATTTACTTGAACTTAAACTATTTTGTTAAATTTTTATTATTGGCCTAACAAAATATAAAAATTAGTTAGATTCATAATGTTTATTTATTCTATTTGTTGGATTCATAATGTATATTTATCTTATTTGTGATCTCATAAATCCTATGATTGACATTTTTATAAATAACTTTTAGTTATCAATTTGTAAAACACTTATTTCAGCATCTTTGAATCCACATGCAAATTAGGGATGAATTTTTTTTCATCTCTAAATTTGCATCTCTCGGGTCCTAATCTCCAAATGCATGATTTTTGGTTCCAACATTCAAGTCTCCTCAAACTATTTTCTTAAATTTTTATTATTTGCCTAACAAAATATATAAAAAAAAAATAGTCTAATTCATAATGTGTATTTGTCTCATTTATAATTGCTAAGTCCCTATTAGTATTAATTTTAATATCATATTTAGAACTTAGCAAATAATTGTCTTGTTTAAAAATTTATAATTTCCTTGCTTATAAATGAAAATTTGGAATTGTAAAAATACAAATGGAGGAATTATAGAAAGGGACAAATAGGCACAAGTTGGTGGGAATGCTTGAAGGAAAACACCTCATGATCTAATCAAGAATGGGTGGAAGAGGCCTTTTATTTATTAAAGTCCTATTCTAATTAGAAAACTCTTTTAATTAGTTATAAATAGGCTCTTCAAACATGTAGTTAGGAAAAAATGAGATTTGGATTTTCTATTTTTGTGATTAGAAGTTTCGTGAGAATATGGAATTCAAAGAAGGACAAAGTGGAAATCAGATTTGTCTAGGGATAGAGTCTCATCTTCTCCCTTTGATTTTCTTTTTAATTATGGATTTGAAACGATGTTTCATTTTGTTCATGTTTTGTTTGGCAATTCAATTATGAACCAATTCGTTATTCTAGGATTATGATGGATTCTTTTCAATACATTGATGCATGATTTTCTTCCATGAAATTAGTAGCGTTTTAAATAATTTCTTCTAGTGTGTGCTTTTTCTATTTGATTGTCTAATCGACAATCAAGTGCATCTGTAAACCCTAGAGGAGTCTTGGAAAAGAAAATTTAATTATTGATTGACAATAGAAGAGCTTAGGATTAATTGTTCAAATTGATGAATTAATTAATTTTTTAAGTAAGATAGGAATATATTTTTTGAGTAGTTAGTTGAGTGGTACAATCTTATTCATAATTTAATTAATTCACATAAAAATATAGTGAATTGAATAAATTAGAGATTTGATTGCGGGTAATTCGAAGGAGCCCCCTGATTACACAAGACTCAAGACTAATAACCTGGTATTAATTTCATGGAGAGAAAATTATATAATCAACTCATTTGATTGATGAAATCATAATTCTAGGCTTCTATACTCTACTAGAAATCTTAATCAACACACTCTTTCTTATTTTCATTAGTTTAGTTTTAATTCTACATAATTGATTTTTGTTTAAATAAAACAAGTGTGTGATAAATTAATAATTAGTAATGAATAATTTAGTTTCTTATTGGATCGACACTCTTATTATCACTTGATTACTTATTGAAACATGTGCACTTGCATAATTGTTCGCATTATTTGTTTTGCATACCAACAATAATTTCATAGATCCCATGATTGGCATTTTTATAAACAATTTTTAGTTATGAATTTGTAAAACACTTTTATTTCATTTCGTGAGTTGTCTATACATATAATCATTTTAATATTATTGTGGCATTTTCCAATATTTTTATTAATACATTCATGTAATAAACACCTCAAACTATTAATACATAAAAAAGTTAATAATAAGGTAATAAATAAATTAAAATGCAAAAAACACACACCAATGGTCAAATATATTTGGCATGTTTACCTCGTGATTCTTTTTCTTTTTTTCTTTAATGATGATCACACAAATTCATAGGCAAAATTCATGAACGAAAACAATATATTTTATTTAACAAAAGTCAAAACAATACTAACAACACACTTCAAATAATGAATATATTTTTGTAATTTTTTATAGAATTTAAATTTAAATTTTGATACTCATTATTCAGAAAATTACATATATACATCATAAAAATAAGATAAAAATAAATTTGTAAACCGACATTTTGAGTAAAAGTAAATAAATCTCATCTATAGTGCCTGATATGGGATAGCCCAACAAGCCCAATAGGCCCTTCTACAAATGAGACAGCC
>JACGDI010000861.1:293299-324470 GCA_014898725.1 Jacaranda copaia
AATATCATTCTAATCCACCGGAGTTTCGGACCGATAAGCTCTTTGCAACATCAGTGCCATTTATCTTATATTTGCATTCTTAAAATTACTTTCCTAAATATTATTAAATCCATATATAGTCACTAAAATGCCTTATTTTATTACCTCAAAATTAAAAGATGCTCAATAGATCTACCCTAATAAACAAAGGTAAATAATATAGCGAAATGAAATAAATATGAGTTATATGCTAATATAATAATGCACCATGGCCTAATCATTCGAAAAAGAAGTAAGTCAAGTTGGTGAAAACTAAATAAAGTGACAATAATAGCAAGGGATGTTTGGAGTAAAATTTTATATGTTCTAGGTATTGATATGGCTAATTAAACCCAAAATGGTAAAAGTGTAAAAAGACTTAAAAAATCCATGTAGATTAAAAGAAGATAATTAATGCCAAAAAACAATTAAGCCCATGAAGAAGCACAAAAAAATTTAATAGGTCTGAGCGCATCAAAAAATAAAACACATATACAAAGCCCCAAAGAGAACTTAGGTACAAGAAATTATTCGCAAGAATTTGCGAGTACTTGAGAATAAAAAAACTCTCTATACACATTCCAAAGAAAACTAACCTAACATCTTGTTGTCCACCAGAAATGACTCTAACTCCATTTTCGTGTAGTATCATCTAGTAAGTTGGGGAATGTGTCTGCTTGTTAAGTCTTGATTTGGGAGTTAGAAAGTGTCTTCAAGAATGCCAAACAAACAAAACTCTACCATTTCGTTCTTTGGATAGATCTTTCATATCAAAATTGTTGGACAATCAAATCATGATCATAGATAATATCTCAATAAATAAGATATTATCCACTTATAGCATTAAAAATATTTTAACTCTCTCGTGATGTCTCTTGCATACATATGATCTATTGGGCATTTGCTCAAATGCAAATGATTTGATGGCTTTATTAAATTTGATGTTCCATATCTATACATTTACTTAAATTCATAAAGGAATTTCTTCAATTTGTATACAATATACTCTTGATTTTTAGCAACAAAACCATCTAATTGACTGTAAGGTGTCGATTCAAAACTATTCTCTTCACATCTATTTGTCATATCTCAAAATAGTAATAAGCTGGAAAGGATAGAATTATCCTTATGCATTTCACCACTCACCTTACCTTGAAGGTCTCTGCCTTTTCACCCAAGTTCCTTTTTTCTCTTATGTATCCATTTTCACCTAATACGTTTAATGGCTTTAGGCATCTTTATACCGAACATTGTTGGAATGCAGTGATTTCATATATATATATATATATATATATAGTGTAGTTTGTAGTTGAGAGGATCATAATCATCGCATTCAACCATAATATTCACAAAAATATCTGTTAATTGACCAAACAATTCTCCCACTATTACGAGCCTCTCATTTACTATGTTTGGCGTTAGGAGTTATATTCGTAAATCATATGTGTCATGTATGCTCTTAGTCAAACAAGGTTGTTCAGATACAATATTAGATATTGTCATTTATTCTAATTCAAGTTTGCTCCTACCATTGTGGTCATTTATCATGTCGTCAACAAACTATTTAGCATTTCTAATCGCAAACATTTTATGGTCCTTTGGGATTATGGAACTGAATGCCTCCTATTCGTTTAGGATATCTTATGAACAAGCTAGCCAGCAAACCTTGGTTAAACTCTTACTTGTCAGGATCTTTCCTTAATATATATGGTGGATAACACCAAACCCAGAGATAACTGATATTGTGCTTTCACTCAATCCATAACTCCACACGTAGTTTAGGAATTAACTTAAGAAGGAACCGAATTTAGCATATATGCAACCATTTCAAGTACAAATCTCAAAATAAACTAGGTAGAGTAGCACAACTCATCATGGACCATGCCATTTCTATTATAGTTCTATTCATTATTTCTGTAACCACATTCTATTAAGGGGTACTCAATGCAATAAGTTGAGATCTATTCCCATTTTCTATTTAAAAATTCAAAAACTCTATTGATAGATATTTATCTCCTTGATCTGATTGAAATGACTTGATATGTTTATCTAATTTATTCTCAACTTCTAATTTAAATGCTTTGAACCTTTTATAGGATTCAGACTTACATCTCATTAGATATACGAATCCATATCTTAAGTAATAATGCATGTATGTGATGAAGTACTCAAAACTTCTCCTAGCCTAAATGTTCATTTATCCACAAACATCACTATAAATCAATCAATTCAGTTGCCTTATTCCCTTTGTCTTTAAAAAGCCTTTTCCTTTCAAACACGATTTGCACATTGGTAAGCTTTTAAGATCTAAAGGACTTATCATCCATTTGTTAGCAGTTTTTAGATCATGTCAGGATTTATATGGTCTAGTCTCAAATCTCACTTATATGTTTCATCAATCATGGATGCTTTTATTTTAATGATAAATCTTGCAAACATATATTAATTTTGGAATTATCGATAGAATATTTATTAAATAATAGTAGAAATAGACCATCATTCATTGTGTTAGTGAAAATAAATAATTTTTTATTCTTAATTAAAAAATCATATTTGAAAAAAAAGTAAAACCATTATCTACTGAACAACTAACAAATATCAAATTTGCACATAAAGTTGGCATATAAAGACAATCATTCAAATTCAATAATCTGTCTTAAAATAAACTTAACTCCTAGCACTACTACTGCCACTCTCATACTCCAAGCTTTAACTATATCTTCCTATCATTCAGGTCCCTTAATAGGTAGAACTATTGCAATGAATTGCAAGGATGATTAATTGATCTTGAGTCCACATACTGGGAACTTGGTGGACTTAATTTCAACTAATCATGTTTCAATTGTAAACAGGATATCACCATACCTTGGCCAGATGGCTTGCCAATTTTGGCAGAGAGGTTAGTTAGATATTTGGGCAGTTCATTCTCCAATGTCTAGTCTCGCCATAATGAGAATACTTTCCTTTTACCAACTTAATTTTTTTGGCTTTTGCTATTACACCAATAGCCTTACAATTCCCATTTTTCCACTTCTCATTTATTCCTCTATTAGCCGGGGACTAAATTACTAAGCTAACTTAACACTTTTCTTAGTTCTCATAACTCTCTCTGCCATTTATAATTTGTTCATGGTAATGTGCAAGTCTTACTATTCATTGCATAATTAAATCTGAACCAAGTGAAAAATCTTGACGACAAGCTTATTGTCATGTCTTACTGGGTGTGAGTATCAATTATTTGCACGAAGGATTTCAAAGTCATTTATGTAAGCCATCATCTTCACGATATGTCCTTGAACTAGTGTTCCTTACGACATTTTAATGTTTAGCATCTTCTCTATTAATTCGTGCATGACTACACAATCGTGGCAAGGAAATAAAATATTTTTTTCACATGTTGCATCATTGATGTTGCAGTAACTACATCTTACGTTTGATACTTAAGAATGTTTGGGATAAGGTTAGGATATAGCATCTCGCCATCTAATTTGACTTTTGCCATTGTTCATAATGATATTTATTTGCCTATAATGTATTAGATGCTTGAATAGGAGGGCACAGTTTAGTAAGCACATACTTCTGCCCTTCATGTTTAAGCACAATATCAACATTCATTTCCTATTCAGCATAGTTACAACCAATGAGATTTTCTTTCTTTTTTTTTAATCTTAGGAATAGATTGTAATAAACTAGTAGATCCCATTATGAAACTAAAAAAATTGAATAAAAAAGTTACAACACATGTATTTTCATGCTTTAGCAAAACCAATTGTGAAATCCAAATACTATATCATGGTACATACAATGATGACACAATTAACCATATTTAGCTAATGATGACATAACTAACCATATTTAAATCCACAATTGCAAGGTCAAAAAATGCTTTAGTATAAGAGAGAGCAATTGTAACACCCTAAATTCTTAATCCTTAAAAAAAATTATCCTAAAAATATGAAATTCATAATTTAAATCGCAATTTAACTGATAAAAGAAAATTAATGAATGAAAATCAATAGGAATTGAAAGCAATGCATTTAAAAATTTCTCAGGTTCCAATTATATGTTAAGAAAAATTAAGGGATCAAAAACCCTATTTGAATAAGACTTAATTGCAAAAACTAAAGAAATACATAGGGTCATTTTGTAAAAAAGAAAAGCCAATGAGGTTAATTGAGAAAAAGGGTGTCAATGTGATGCACTTACTGGTTAAGTCGCTCAATTGAAAGCTGGAGGAAAATCTTGTAGTCAATTTGGAATTTCCAAAACCTAGAAAATATATATAGAGTACCCCCCTATTTTTTTAAAATTCTCTCATACAGACCATCACCATCCTCTCAACCCAACACCTTCACCATCGCCAAAAAACTAAAACCAAGCTAACCATCACCTATCTCTCATCCCGATGATCACACCAACACCAAGTTTGTCGCGAAACATTTGGCTAATCTTCAAGAAATTAAGCACCAAAAGGAGATTGTGGCAGAGTTGGTAGGTATGACTAATCTAGCAGTTGAAGCTCACGAACAAAACATAGGTTAAGATGGGCTCAACTAGGGGAACACGTTGGTATCTTCAAATTCAAGAATGAACTACTAGAGAAATATTGTAATTGGAGAAAAAGTAGGTGGCAACGTTGGTGGTGTAATGGTGATTCTCTACTTAATTGACCAGTGAAATGGCAACATAACCCAAAATTGACTGAAGGTGTTTGTTAGGCGTGAGAAGATGCGTCGATTGGTGGGTCCAACTCACAATTCTGAAGGCAGCACACAGCGGCATATGACAGCAGTCTAGCAGCTTCAAGGTAGAACCTCCAGAAAGATAATCTAGATGCATGCAAGCTAGTTCCAGATTGTGAATTGACCTCAAGCTCGATCAATTTAGATATAAAAAAAAACTATTTAACTGGTTAAATGATCCTTAATTTGATTTGATTAAATTGTTAAGTTAATTTTCATTGTAAATATGAGTTGATTAAACCAAAATGTGCAATTATAGACTGGACGACTAGATAGTAAAGTTGATTACTAGTGATATGAAGACTCAAACTATTAATGAGAGTTTAATTATTGTTAATTACATTAGTTGGCGTATTCCACACATCTAAATTGTATAATGCTTATCAAGACTAATTATTATTAGGAAAACATGTAAAATTTGTATGAATGATATAAATTTAGTAATTATAGGTTGAGAATATTAAATTAGATATTATGGGTAAAAATGATATTTTGGTCCAAAACTAATAAACCACTCAACTACTATTATTTAGCTTTAGTAACATATTTAGAAAATCAAACACTGAGTTCATTTTAGAATAAAACCTTAGTTACTTAACCGAACCAAATGTATGATGAATTTGATGAAATAATTTAAATTAGTTAAAGGTATGGGGCTACTATAGCAAAATATGGTTGTATGAGATCTAGACAAAGAATTAAGATAGTAAAGACATTGCACACTGCTTAAGGGATCACTAAAACACATAAGTAATCATGATTACCATTGAAGAAATGCTATATATAATGTACTAATACTTATCTTACATATATTGAAAATAGCTGGCCAGGACCCGAACTACTCTAACCAGTAGAGGACCACTAGTGTCGACCTTGAAATCTAAGGTGAGGTTATAATCCGCATTCTTGCTAAGAAATGATATATTCATATTGTGAATATCGATTTATTTCTATATTTTTGACTTATCTACACTTTTCATGCTTTTGAATCTCTTTGTTGAATCCTAGTGAATAATTTGCTTTTCTATGTTCCTCGACCCTGTCAACTGATTTTGTGGGTAGTTATATTATCTTTCTAAAATGTCATTGAAACGGCTCTGCCAACCGAACATTTTACCATTTTTGAACTCATTATCCTACACTATTATTCAAACAGTCTTGTCAACCAACTAAATTGTATTTTCTTGAATTTTTTATGTTGGTTGTTCGGCGTTCTTTAGCTTCACAAGCCAAATATTGAAATTGGTCTTATTATTGTTCTGAGATACTAATACAGTCGTGCCAAGCCATATGTTATGTGATTAGAATTATGTTACCTTATGTTCAGATTTGTTCATGGCCAATTCTTTCGAGATATGATTCTGCTATTGCTACTATGTTATTCCACCCCTGGGGATGCCCTTAGGATGTTTGTACCTATAGGGATGACACGGATTGTTAGGCCCAGGATTAGAACTAGAAAGAAGATAAAGCAGAATGGACAGATAGTGACTGGTCTTCTAGCTAGTACCCACCCATGATCCTAACTCACACATAGTTAGAGGTAGCAGTCTGCGGGTAGCGAGATCAACATACAGCTAGGCATGCCATATATATGATGTGTGTGTATATGTGGTTATGTATATGTGGATTTTAGTGATGTGGCATGCAATTGTTATGTTCCTACAATTTTGATGCTAGGAATGTTCTCGATGCTATTTAATGATTTAGGTATGTAAGCCTAAAATTGATGTGATATATGTGAATGTCTTATGTACAAAAGGGTTTTTGAAGCTCATGTTATTATGGAATTTTATACAACAAGATGTAATAGTAAATTGGATGCATGGTTTTAGTTCATTATGAGCTATTTTAATTGCATATTTTTAAGTTGCGTATTTTGATTTGAATTATCAAAATAAGATCAGAATAGCACTTTTGAATTATTAAAATAAAATTAGAATGGCACCTTGGGTAAAAGTAAGCACCTTCTGGGTTGGGTGCTACAGGGTGGTATTAGAGCCTAGGTTAGTCAATAACCTAAGTTATATGAGAATGAATTCTGCAGTTAGAATCAATGGGTTCATTAGAGATTAAGCTTGAATTAGGAATCATCTAGGATGTAAATACTGGGTTAAAGAAAGCTTGAGTTATGCTACGGTATGTTCTTGGGATGTGGGATTTTGGAGCATGTAAAAATGAAATTTGATTGCGAAATTGTATAGGATACAAACAATAGGGAGAATGCTCAACATTAAGATAGTGAAAGGTTGTAACTGGGATGGCCAACCACTGTATAACCTCTTACTAATAGTATGTCGAGCATATAATTGTATAGTTATTGGGAAGGATGATACTGCTTGGAGTTATAATATTATATTAGCAATATCTGTAAAGGTTGAATTTGATAAGCAGATGACTATTTGGAAAAAATTATACTTAGTGAGTAAAGAGTTACTTGGAAATCAACATTATACAAGCAATATTCATTAAAGTTGTATTTGACAAGTAAATGATCACTCTAGGAAGATACATATTAGCAAGTAAATGATTACCTTGGGAGGAATAAATACTTAACATGTGCTTACAAATGAGATTAAGGTGGTATAGTTACGTCAGGAATGGTTATTACAACAATAGTGGAGATGATTTGAATGACTACCAGCAACATTAGGAGAGGACAAGAAAATCGCATGAGAGACAAAACCTATGAGGAACAACATTGTAAACAAAAGGAGAAAAGTATAATGTTAATCATGAGACATGATGCTAGTGAAGCGATTATTGGAAACTGGGAGGAAAACTAATGTGTTGATAATAAAAGTTGATAAGTGTGACTATAGATTAGCATTGAATGGGAGAAAAAAAAAGGGGGAAAGATTCTCTAGGAGACATGAAGTTGTAAGAAATTTATTGTAAACTAGAGGAATAGTGTAACACCCACCCTAGGACATAGGTGACTTATACGACAAGTATGAGAATTTGAAGGGAAGAAATAACAAATGAGGACATCGAAATAGCTGAAGAGTAGGTTGGAAAGGTTAAATAAGAAAGAGAGAGAGAGAGAGAGAGAGAGAGAGAGAGAGAGATAAAAGGGTGATATTGGCACAACAGAAGGAAAGTATGGATAAGGAGTGAAAACAAACGTCTAGTAAGATATATATGTTCCCCTAATCAAACTTGAAACAATATGATAAATAGATAAAGAGTATGAACCTGTATCTTGGAAATAGGAAACCACACCATAAGCTATATTAATGATGGAAATCTGAAAATTATGAGTTACAAAAACTAAGAAATATTAGAAAATGAATAGGTATATTCCCAAAATGATTAGTGTATGATTCAATATTCTAGTGTCAAGCATGTAACTCCTTGAATTTTGAAAAGGTGAATTGTGGGAAAAATATCACTTGTGGATGTGTTTTGTGAAATTTTAGATTTATAAATTAAGGATTATCTTAGATAAAGCTGCATTTGATAATTAAGAGGTCATTTATGTTGATTAATATTTGATGAATGTGTACGGAATGATTTAAACTTTATAGTTATTTGGGGAATTAGTGTGCGAATAATGAAAAATTAGTTTGTGTGGCTGCAAAATGAAGGTAATGGAGAAGAGATGAAGTTCTGAAAACTTGAAGCGAGAAAGATGATTTTAATGAAGGTAAAATAATTATTGCCGGAATGTACAGAAGAAATAATGTATTATTAGAAGTCATGAGGAACAAATGGAAAGGGAAGATAAGGAATGCAGATTGAAAAGGAATAGACTGAATAAAAGATACTTGAAGAGGTCTCAAAGTCGGGCTGAACTAGAATACCAAAAGATGATTAGACAAAGTAGGCATTTGTTTAAGCAAGTAATAGTAATTCTAATAGACCCCAAAGGCATAATAGGCTAGTTAAGTGAAATATGAGAACATTATGGAATCTGTGAAGCAAGGCATTTAGGAATACATTAGTGATAGAGAGAGAAGGTAGAAAGAATAAAGATAAGAACAAGAATAGAGAAAGAAAATGAGAAAAGAAGAATATGTGATAAAATGTTTATTGAAATTAAGGATTAGTGAAAAGAGGCCACCTGGCATGTACATATATATAAATATACATAATGAGGTTTCCTTTGGATGCAATAATTGTAAATGCCAGAATCAATATATACTCAATGACGACTATCTTAACCTAGTTGTGATCTTCTTATTGAAGGTTATGTAATCCGTTAGCTTAGCAACCATCTTATAAACACCATATGCAGAGAAAGAAAAGCATGGAGAAAAGGGAACCTCTAATGTTAACAATAAGTTGAAAAATGATTGAGTTCTAATAAGTCTTGTGTTTAGACAATTATGTATATATTTTGAATCTTATACAATAAGAAATTGCCAAAGATGGAGTACTAATTAATAAGCCTCTCATTAGACATTACAGATAAGAGTGACCTATAAAACTACAAGGTCTTGTAGCCTACTGAATGGTGTCGCAAAAACTAACCCCAGTGCATTCTCTCAGCCTAGAAAATTTAGAAGGGGACACATCAGAGCAAAGGGGTCCAATAAGTGTTGAGGAAGTGACATAAGACCTACTAGTGAATCTAATAGCGAGTAGAGAGATAATAGAACATATGGTTGTAATGTCATAGCAATTCATGCAATCGCGTCAATAACAAGGTCAGATGAATAATTCTGAGAGAAACGAAGAGCCTCTAGAGTTTGGAACTCTACCACACCTCCTTATATTCCACCCCCCAACATTTATAGGAAAATCAGATCACCAAAAGATAGAAACTTGATCATGGAGATTAAAGATATTTTCCAAATGTTAGGTTACCCAGATAACTATAAGTTTATGTTTGCCATCTACATGTTGGAAGGAGCTACTAGTTAATTGTGGGCTTTAGTAAGTCAATGATGGAAACTTAAAAGAATACCTCGTACCTAGGAAAACTTTGATGGGAATTTATGGACAAATTCATACCACAAGAAGTGAGAGATGCTCAAAGATAAAAATTTGAGGGTCTTACCCAAGGAGAGATGATAGTATAGCAATATGAACTAGATTTAGTAGATTGATTCGGTACGCCCTGCAGGCACTAAGAAAAGAATGGTGTAGGATTGAGAAATTTGCTAAAAGACTAAGATCTGAAATACAACTGACGCTTATACCCTATGAGCAATCTAACTTTGAGGAAGCCTTAGAGAGAGCTTTATGAATGGAGCAAGAACCCGCTGAGGTGTATGCAAATGATAAGAAGGCCAAGTGAGGGAAAGCTTTTGAACACAAAATCGATGCTGGTGGGGAAAGTAATTTAGGTAGAAGATGATCGAAGGTCCAATCAGGAACACCAAGGAAGAGTTGTGGATTTTTTGTCGGTCTAAATCATGAGTTTAAATGTTGGAGAAAGCTAGGAAGATGCATAGCATGTGGTAGTGATCAGCATCACATCAAAGAATAGCCTAGTTTCATACTAAAGATGCCTACACATAAAGCAAAGCAGTATTCTAGGTTCAAACGAGGTGGAAGAAGGAAAGGTTTATACCTATTCTATTACTAGTAATGCTTATCATAACCTTAGTGGTGCATTCTTAAATATCTACCCCCTTCATCATCCCAACTACAATTTCATCAACCATGGGAGAAATTACAATGTGAAAGAGACAACATGGAAATGAGAGCATTATATGCACCAATACTATCCTAAATTCTTTTAGTCGTAAATATGAATCTAGGGACCAAATTCTTTTAAGGGATATTGTAACACCCCCAAATTCTTAATCCTAGAAAAAAATTATCTTAAAATATGAAATTAATAATTTAAATAGCAATTTAACTGATAAAAGAAAATTAATGAAAAAATATTAAATTAAACGTATTGCATTTGAAAATTTCTAGGTCTCAATTATATGTTAAGAAAAATCAATGGATCAAAAATCCTATTTGAATAAGACTTAATTACAAAAACTAAAGAAATTCATAGGGTTAATCTGTAAAAAAGAAAAGCCAATGTGAGGCATTGAGAGGTTGAGAGGCTCAATTGAAAGCTAGAGAAAAATCTTGGGGTTAATTTAGAATTTTCAAAACCTAGAAAATATATATAGAATCTCTCCCCTATCTTTTTCCAAATTCTCTCATGCAACCCGTCACTATCCTTCCAACCTAACACCTTCACCATTGCTGGAAAATGGAAACCAAGCTAACCATTACCTCCTTTTCATCCTAATGATCACACAGTACCAAGTTTGCCATGAAATAACTGGTCAGTCGTCAAGACATTAAGCTTAAAAGGAGCTCACAGCGGAGGTGGTGAGTGCAATAGTTTCGGGGGCTAAAGCTTATGACCAAGAGGTGGGTTCTAACAAGCTCAGCTAGGGGAACATGCCAATATCTTCAATTTCAAGAACAGACCACTAGAGAATGAGTAATTGGAGAAATAGGGGTAGCGGCATTGGTGACACAGTTGTGGTTCTCAACTCAATTGACTAGCAAAATGGTAGCATAACCCAAAATTAATTGAGGGCTTTTGTTGGGCAAGAGGAGATGCATCGCTTGGTAGGTCCAACTCCTAGTTTAGACAATAGTGCATGGCAGCATGCAGCGATGATCTGATTGTTTCAAGGAAGAACCTATGGGTCGACGATCCAGATGTATGCGAGCTAGTTCTAAATTGTGAATTAACCTCAAACTCAATCAAATTAGTAAGAAAACTCCATTTAATCGATTAAATGATCTCTGATTTGGTTTGATAAAATCATTAAATTGATTTTCATTGTAAATATAAGTTGATTAGACCAAAATGTGCAATTATAGACTGGGCAACTGGATAGTGAAGTTGATTACAAGTGATATATGGACTCGAACTATCAATGAGAGTTTAATTATTGTTAATTACATTAGTTGGTGTATTCCAAACATCTAAATTGTATAATGTTTATCAAAACTGATTATTATTAGGAAAACATGTAAAATTCTTAAGAAAGATATAAATTTAGTAATTATGGGCTTGGAATATTAAATTAGATATTATGGGTAAAAATGATATTTTAGTTCAAAACTGATAAACCACTCAAATGTTATTATTAACTGCAGTAGCTTGTTTAGAAAATCAAATACTGAGTTCATTTTAGAATAAAACCTTAGTTACTTAATTGAACCAAATGTATGACAAATTTGGTGAAATGATTTAAATTACTTAAAGGTATGGGACTGCTATAGCAAAATACGATCGTATGAGATCTAGACAAAGAACTAAAATAGTAAAGATACTGCGCAAGGCTTAAGGGAATTAATATCATGAAAACACATAAGTAATCATGAATAAATTCTATACATAACATATTGATACTTACCTTTCATTTATTGAAAATAGGCAATGAGAACCTGAACTACTCTCACCAATAAAGGACCACTAATGTTGATATTGAAATCTAAGGTAAGGTTATAATCCATGTTCTTGCTGAGAAAAAAATTATCCATTTTGTGAATATCAACTTTTTAGTACGTTCTTTGACTTATATGCATTTTTCATGACATTTGAGTCTACTTGTTGAATCCTTGCCAATACCTTGCTTTTCTATATTCCTTAGCCTTGCTGGTTGATTCTATAGGTAGTTATATTATCTTTCTAAAATGTCATTGAAACGACCCTGCCAACCAAATGTCTTACCATTTTCTAAACTCATTATTCTACACTATTATTTGAATGGTATTATTGACCGACTAATTTGCTGTTTCTTGAATTCATTATGTTAGTTGTTCTATGTCCTTTAGCCTCATTGGCTAAATCCTAAAATTGGTCTTATTACTTTTCTGAGATGTTGATACGATCATGCCGACAGATATGTTATGTGATTAGAGTTAAGTTGCCTTGTGTTTAGGTTTTTGCATGGCTAATTATTTTAAGCTATGATTCCATTGTTGGTACTGCGTTATGTCACCCTGGGGACACCCTTGAGACATTTCTTATCTGTAGGGATGCTAAAGTTGTTAGGCCCGAGACCATGGCAAGAAAGATGATTGGATGAAATGAACCGATGGTAGCTAGTCTTTTGCTTAGTGCCTACTGATGATCCCAACTCATAGATAGTTGAAGGTAGTTGTCTGCAAGTGGTGGGATCGGCATGCAGCTACCCATGCTGTGTGTGTGTGTGTGCGCGCGCGCGCGCATGTTTGCTATGACCGAGGTGACCACTCAAAAATGAAGAAATAAGGACTCATTTTGATATATTCTAAGGAGTCATAAGGATGGAATTACCAATAACTGCATTTAGCTTATTAGAAATTGACTTCTATTTTGTTAACATTTAAGATTTTGTATCTTAGTTGTAACATGTGTTGTATGCTTGCTGTCATCTTTTGATGATACCTCATAGTATGAACTTGGGTTCATTTCAACTACTTATCACTGTATCTTGTTCTATCTTGACTTCACCAGACCCCTTATTAGTTCCTTCACACTTTATTCATAAACTAATTATTGTTTACATTACTAAGTCATTTGGACTTACACTTTGTTTGTATTCTCGATTCGTTTCCCCGATAAGACTTGACATGTAGCAGATAAACTGCTGTAGGCTATTTCACTATAAATTTTATTTCTGGCCTCCGATTGTTCAAGACCTAGATTTTTTGTGTGAAATCTTACTTGTGTAAGCTTGAACACTACAATTGTCTCATGCAGAAGCTTATGCTCATATGGTTTCTAGAACTAATGGCAATCATGGACTTAGATCTGTTAGATAAATATTTGTTATGTATATATGGATCTCAGTGATGTGGCATGTAACTATTATGTTCCTATAGTTTTAATACTAGTAAGGTTGTAAGTGTTGTTTAATGCTTTAGGCATATAAGCTTGAAACTGATACAGCATATGTGAATATGTTGTTTACATATGGATTTAAAGCTCATGCTATTAAGTGATAATGCTATATCTCACAGGGTCGAGAGTCTTCTTCAAACTGAATAGCTGGACCTACAATACAACACACGTTAGGCTAGGCGAAGAGCTATCTTTATAACCCATCGATACTTAAGTTAGTACTGAGTTGGTTAGAGTGAGAGGGTGTGAAGCAAATAGGCTTTAAGAGTATGTGTATTGCATACCTCAGTCTCGATTTTGATTTGGAAATTTATAGTCATGCATCTTTATGGTCAATTTTACCTTTTTGTCCCTGCTTCTTAGAACTATTTAAGCTCTACTCTTGAGGGGCATCCATGGTCCTTTTTGTTTTTCCAAATGGGATGATGTAATCCTAGTGAACAGTACTCTAAGGTGTTGCAAGGTATGTTACCACATTTAATGTAAAGGATGCCACAAAGGGGATAGTATTTAATAGAGTAGGGTGCCGTGCTACGTTATTCTTACAGAGGGCTGGGTGTCGATCTTTGACCTCCAAAGTCCAACCTTAGGACCAAGTTGAGAATAGGCTAGTCTAAGAAGTATAAGGTTGAACCATTGGGCTATACTCGATATATCTTCTCCTTGGGTTCGGAGATTGAGGGATTCAATCCAATTGGGATGTAACACGTGGAATTTTATATAGCAAGATGTAATAGTAAATTGGAATAAATGGTTTTAGGTCATTGTGGGCTATTTAAATTGAATATTTTGGAGGTGCGTATGTTGGTTAAAATTATTGAAATAAGATAAAAATAGCACCTTGACCTAAAGCAAGCACCTCTTGAGCTAGGCACTATAATAATTGTTAATTAATATGTTTCCTCATAACTTTTGCTAAATAATGTTATCATTTTAACCTTCAGCTTTTAGGTTAAGGGTGTCGGTTGAGTCAAGCCGGCTCATGAGCCAGCACATATTGATCTGGGAAAGCTTAGCTCGAGCTTGAGACTATTTGACCTTGAGCTTGAACTTGAAATTGAGTCAAACTTGAGCTTTAAGATGGTGGCTCGAAAGCTTATGAGTCGGCTCACGAGCCTTAATATTTTTTAAAATAATATATAAGAATAATAATTCAAAAAATATGTGCCACATATTCAAGTAATTTTTAAAATATAATTCAATTATTCACTTATATATTACTTATTAATAAATAATAATTTATCAGAAACTAATTTATAATTTGTAAAATATTAAAAATAAATAGCATGGTATATTTGAAAAAAATATAAACTTTCTAATTCAAATAATTTTATAAAAACATATAATTATACAATAAAATCTTATTCTATAATATATTATAAATAATTACTGCATGTTTTTCAAATTTAATAATTCAAGAATGAAATGAAAATCCATCATTATCTTAACAAATTTATTTTTATATTTTAATATTCAAACTTCAAAAGTCAAAATAATAATCTTATTTGAAATTTATAAAAATTTGATTGACTTTTAGAAAAATTAATGTTGCTGTTAGATTTGCTAATAAATAGTATTTTTCGAGAGTTTAATAGGAAATATTGAGGATTAAATTAAACTTGTTATGCTCAAGCTCAATCTCAGGCTGGCATGTTAAATGTAAAAAATGCTAAATGAGCTCGAGCTTAGCTCAAGCTCGATTGTTGCTCGATATCTTATGAGCTCATCGAGTTTGAACTTGAGCATGATATTTATCAACAAACTCAAGTTTAAGCCTAAAATTTAGAACTCGAGCTAGAACTTGTGCTTGTATGTTTTAAGATGAGCTGAGTTTAAACTTGAAATTTTTGCTAAGCTTTACTCATTTACAGCCCTACTCTAGATTAATAAAGCAAAGCTTCTCAATAAGGTTGACACATTAGCTAGGTAAATGTGCGCCATTACTTAGGTATTCATATTGGTAATTGAAACACTCCATGTCAATGTGATAGTGCTCGTTTTTTCAATACTTCAGTCTGTCATAAGAGATCTAACATTGTAACTGCATGTAGATGTCCTCCGCATGAAATAGTACTTATCTACTACCATCAAACCAGTACTGGAGGCCGTAAGTACCCCGCTCTTGGTTCTCGCCCTGACTTGATATTTTATTATTTGTGAATTTTTTTAATTATCTTAATTATAACTGTCTTACACAAATACAAACCAAGTAGAGAGTTCTAATCTTATTAGATTTTTTTCAAAATTAAATAAAAGAATTAGTTCAATTGCTTGAACTATTGATCTCATCAATGTTTCATATATATTTTGGGAACACTCACTGAATCATTTAAATCACGTACTAAAATCAAATATTTTAGCGACTTTCACAAAATCAACTTTTCATTCTATGATAAATTTTCACATAATACCTCATGCTATCAAATAACATGTAGCACTCCATGTTCATTTAAATAAGTATCACATTTGATCCATTCAAAAATATTGTGCAAAAACTAAAATTTTTAGTCATGCATAATATATTTAATGTTTACTTATATCAGAAAAATTCAAACTCATTAGTAAATAAAACTAACTATTTCACATAATTTTAATAATTTAGAATTAAATTCTAAAAATTAAGTCATAATTTATTTGATTTAAATCATGCAATTGCATCTACATGCACGTATCAAGAACCTAAATCCGATACAAGTTGTTGAGAATAATTTTAGAAACTAATCCTAAAATTAGATGATACGAAGTAAAAAAATAAGCAGCTTCTAGCGCTTAAAATTGTTTGCATGAAATTCAAAATATTAAATTAGATATAAAAAAAAAAAAAACTATAGAAAGCAATAAAATAATTAATTAACTATACATATTGCACAAAGCTAAAAAAACGAAGCAGCTATAAGCACAAGTGGACTGATTAAGTCGGAATGAACTCGTTCAGAGCAAAAACCTTCTGCGCTATCCCCGTGCAATGCTAGACGCGAGGTTCGAAAAACAATTAACTAGGAAAATTTTCTATTAAAAAAATAATTTCTTTAAGTGAAATGTCTAAAAAGGAGGAGAAAATTATGAGAGAAGAGAAGTCCCTTGGACCAATTCCGAGCACTTCTTTGCAGGACGTGGGATGGGAACAAATAAAATAACAGTTGTCAGTATTGGCCATCACATCCATCGAATGACGGTAGAATATATCTTCCAATCGAGTTTTAGCTCAGACTCACCTAGCTGCGCTCTCTGCCGAAATGCAACTAAAGATGGGTGCTCCCCATCTTTTCAAAATTAAGCCGTATAGAGAAGAATTTTGCATCACTTTTTACCAAAATTATATCATATACATAATGCAATTTCTTAGTCTTAATTTTTACCTTTTATCAAGACATCGAAATATAAAATATCACTTACACTCTTTGGCCCATGCAACAAAGTAGCAAAGCGACCTTTTTTAAAACAAGCAATAAATGCGACCTTTATTTGAAATTAAGATAAGGTTGCTCTTCCTTTAAAATTGATAAATTCAAGATTTTCGTCCCTAATTTATTATACTACAGAGAAACAATAAGAACATTGATTTAGAAAGTTGGATGTCTATAAAATTTTGACCAATTAATTGAATATATTTTATGTACTCTTAATGGATGTATTTTAAATTATTCTAATAGATACTCTAGGTAGATGAATAATATTATGTAGATATTCAAAATTTATTTTGAGTCAATGAGAAATGAATGTCAAAAGTAGGCTACTTTTTTTTTTTTTAACTCTGAAAAAGAATTCATTCCAACTTGGAAGTAGTTACATCACAGATAAATATAGGAATACAATCTTCCCACACATAGCGTTCAGTCATAGAAACTACGCCTTTAGCTACACAATAGGCCACCTGACTCGTTTAACGTCGAAAAAAACAAACATCACAATTTGTAATCTTCGATAAAAGGAATTTACAACCCAAGATAACTGAACTAAAATATGAATAATCCTCAACACTACTAGAAAGTGCATTCACCACAACTAAAACATCCAACTCAAAAAAAATATGTGACTTCTGCAAATCTTTGATCCATGTGAGGGCTTCTTTAAGAGAAATAGCCCCTGCCAAGGCCGGCTGAACATTGCCTGGGTGCGGTACAGCCAATGCAGCACAAACACTACCCTGATCATTCCTAAGCACAGTTCCTGATCCAAAGGATCCACTATTATTCATGGCCGCAACAATATGACATGTTAACCAACCTGGTTGAGGCGTTTCCCATTGTGTGGAACCAACAATCTGACAGTGAAAAGATGGAAAGTCTCCAAGGCACATTCGAAACTAAAAAGAAGACTCACAATTAATAAATATTCGGGTTTGACCCAAGAGGGTGCGTTAATTTTTTCTAATGGGAAAGGCCAAGATCCTTGTACGTGTAAATTGAGAACCACATGCACGCGCTTGATTGGCTTAGTTTAGGGACAAAATAAATTAAGAATTTTCTCTTTTTCTTAATTTATATTATTTCCATTCAATTCTGAAAATTTAAGGCTACCCAAATTGCTACACGTGCTGTGCACATTAAGTAGGTAGAAATATCTACTACTGACTCAGTAGATTTAATATGGTATTAACGAAGTTGATGTAGGCAGTGCTAGAGAACCTTTGATGAGCGAGCTTGGACAATCCACTGCATGCTATTTTGACTATGATTGTAAATAAACATTTAAAAATCCGCTTATTATTAGCATTCGAATTCACTTATAATTTATTATTCGTATTTATTTAAAATAAATATTATTTGTATTCAATTAATAGATATTTAATTACAAACATATATGAATATGATAAATATTTATTCGATCCGTTTAATACCCACTCCTAATACATATCTGTTGAAATACATTCGTTTATATATTCAATTATTCATAATTTAATTAAATCTGTTATTCATATCCAATAAATAATATTTAAAAAAATTATTATAAACAATATATTGTATTTTTATGTATTTTAATAAATAAATAATATTTAAAAAATTTATTATATATAATTTATTGTTATACATAAAAAACTATTTTAATTTTTTCAATAAGATATCTCATAGTCTACATATAAATGAATATATGTATAAATTAGTAATTAAAGAATTAAGAAATAAATTAGTAGATGATGATTATAAAGAATCGATAGATGGTAATGATGATAATTAAATAATATTAAATTTAAAAAATTGAAAAATCAACGTATGAATGATAAAATTAACCAATATAAAATTACTGTTGCTTTAATTTATAATTAATTTATATTGGTGTCATTTTATTAATATTAATTAATCATAATGTGAATCAATAATTAGAAAAAAAAATAACTAAATTAAGAATAATTAACTTTTTAATTCTAAAATAAAATACTAAAATACTAAAATTATTAACTAGCGAAAGGGACATTAAGAAAATATTTGGCTAAACTTATTTAAAATATCTTATAAGATCCAGTATCTTATAAGACATTTTTGGAACTCCTATATCTTATAAGATATTTTTTGAACTTATAAGATGTTAAATTTTTTTTAAAAAAAATAATAAGTTCTCAAAGTGTTGGGATACATAATAAATTATTTTTATTTTTTTCAATAAGAAATCTCATAATCTACATATAAATGAATATATGTATAAATTAGTAATTAAAGAATTAAGAAATAAATTAGTAGATGAGGATTTTAAAGAATTGATAGATGGTTATGATGATAATTAAATAATATTAAATCAAAAAAATTGAAAAATCAATGTATGAATGATAAAATTAATCAATATAAAATTATTGTTGCTTTACTTTATAATTAATTTATATTGGTGTCATTTTATTAATATTAATTAATCATAATGTGAATCAATAATTAGAAAAAAATTAATTAAATTAAGAATAATTAACTTTAATTCTAAAATAAAGTAGTAAAATACTAAAATTATTAACTAGCTAAAGGGACATTAAGAAAGTGTTTGGCTAAATTTATTTACCATATCTTATAAGCTCATGTATCTTATAAGACATTTTTGAAACTCCTATATTTTATAAGATATTTTTTGAACTTATAAGATGTTAGATTTTTTTTTAAAAAAAAAAAAAGTTCTCAAAATGTTTGGATAATAAGATCTTGGAGTTTATAAGGTATTAGTAATAACAATTTTATAATTAATATATTATAATTAAGAGAGCTTGTTAAGATCTTTAAAATAAGTTAACAATTCCGTACTTCTTAAAAAGTGCTTATCAATTTCTAATATTTTATTTTATGATTTTATAAACTATTTTCTTTAAAAAAAAATTACAAAACATTGACATCTTGTAAACTATCAGACATCTTATAAAATACTTTGAGAAGCTTTTAAACTCATCCGAACAACTTTTAAATATTTTACAATATCTAACTATACTCTATACATCTAATGTAAGATGTATATTTCTTTACTTTATAATTAATTTTATATTGGTATCATTTTATTAATATTAATTAATCATAATGTGAATCAATAATTAGAAAAAAAATAAACTAAATTAAGAATAATTAACTTTTTAATTCTAAAATAAAATGGTAAAATACTAAAATTATTAACTAGCTAAAGGGACATTAAAAAAGTATTTGGCTAAACTTATTTAAAATATCTTATAAGCTCCGGTATCTTATAAGATATTTTTGGAACTCCTATATCTTATAAGATATTTTTTGAACTTATAAAATGTTAGATTTTAAAAAAAAAAAAAAGTTCTCAAAGTGTTGGGATACATAATAAATTATTTTTATTTTTCTCAATAAGAAATCACATAATCTACATATGAATGAATATATGTATAAATTAGATATTAAAGAATTAAGAAATAAATTAGTAGATGAGGATTTTAAAGAATTGATAGATGGTAATGATGATAATTAAATAATATTAAATCAAAAAAATTGAAAAATCAATGTACGAATGATAAAATTAATCAATATAAAATTATTGTTGCTTTACTTTATAATTAGTTTATATTGGTGTCATTTTATTAATATTAATTAATCATAATGTGAATCAATAATTAGAAAAAAATTAACTAAGTCAAGAATAATTAACTTTTTAATTCTAAAATAAAATAGTAAAACACTAAAATTATTAACTAGCTAAAGAGACATTAAGAAAGTGTTTGGCTAAACTTATATAAAATATCTTATAAGTTCTTGTATCTTATAAGATATTTTTGGAACTCCTATATCTTATAAGATATTTTTCAAACTTATAAGATGTCACATTTTTTTAAAAAGAAAAAAAAATTCTCAAAATGTTTGGATAATAAGATCTTGGAGTTTATAAGATATTAGTAATAATAATTTTATAATTAATATAATTATAATTAAGAGAGTTTATTAAGATCTTTAAAATAAGTTAATAATTCCTTACTTCTTAAAAAGTGCTTATAAATTTCTAAATCTAATTTTAGGAATTTTATAAACTATTTTCTTTAAAAAAAATTACAAAACATTGATATCTTATAAACTATCAGACATCTTATAAAATACTTTGAGAAGCTTTTAAACTCACCCAAATAACTTTTAAATATTTTACAATATCTAACTATACTCTATACCTCCCATGTAAGATGTATATTTCTTTCCTTTATAATTAATTTATATTGGTATCATTTTATTAATATTAATTAATCATAATATGAATCAATAATTAGAAAAAAATTAACTAAATCAAGAATATTTTAACTTTTTAATTCTAAAATAAAATAGTAAAATACTAAAACTTTTAACTAGCTAAAGGGACATTAAGAAAGTGTTTGGCTAAACTTATATAAAATATCTTATAATCTCTTGAGTCTTATAAGACATTTTTGGAACTCCTATATCTTATAAGATATTTTTTGAACTTATAAAATGTTAGATTTTTTTTTTTAAAATAAAAAAGTTCTCAAAATGTTTGGATAATAAGATCTTGGAGTTTATAAGGTATTAATAATGACAATTTTATAATTAAGAAAGCTTGTTAAGATCTTGAAAATAAGTTAATAATTCCTTACTTCTTAAAAAGTGTTTATAAGTTTCTAATATCTTATTTTAGAAATTGTATATTCTATTTTCTTTAAAAAAGAATTTACAAAACATTGACATCTTATAAAATATTTTGAGAAACTTATAAACTCACCTAAACAACTTTTAAATATTTTGCAATATCTAACTATGCTCTATACATCTAATATAAGATGTATATGTCATTTCATAATTTTATTTTGTAGATCTATACTATTTTTAATTTAGAAAACTAATAAAATTTATCTAAATATAAAACATAAACTCTAAATCCTAATATCTCACAACTGTATAAATTTTAAACCCCAAAATATTAATAATCGAGAATATTTTTATTGATCAACATTATTATATCTATATATATAACTAAATGTCAATATTCAATAGCCATTGTAAAAAATATTTTTTTAAAATTACATTAAAATATAATATGCAAAAATATTAGGTGTCAAGATATGAATTAGTGTCACACATAACAAACTAGTGAATAATTAAATTTTGAATTTAAGAATTTTTAAATTAAAAAAATAAATACTATAATAAATAGAAATTATCAAACTAAAACGGAAAAAAAATGTAAAAGACAAAATTGATCAAATGACTAAAACCTAGCTCCCAATCCCATTTCCATTTCAATTTCACTTCTCTCCTACTCACTAGCCGCCCATTACTAGGTACTCTCTTCTTCCTTTCTTCTTTTTCCTTGTTTTCTTTTTCTTTTTCTTTTTATTTTCCTCTACTGTAACATTCTCACTAGCAAAAGCACTGGCGAGATGCTTGTTGTGGAGGACCACTGGCCTCCGCATCGCCAAAGCCGAGAGCTAGCAACAACTGGCCCTACGACTCGCAAATCCAGCAGATTTGCTATCTCTTGCTAAGAGGCTAGCAGTGAGGTTGCGAGAGCTAGCAGATTTGTTAGCTCTCGACTGGTCTCCACATCATCGGTGAGCCAACAACAGCTGGCCTCTCCGTCGTCGGCAATGGGGAAAGGGCTACTGGCCTCCCTATCCACTTTTTTTTAATTTTTTTATAATTAATAAATTACAGTGATGTTTCATTTAATTGTGCAAGTTTGAAATTTAGCATTTTATACATTAGTTCACAACAAAAGATAAACAAGAGGTAAGGTAATAAGGTTTCCTTGCCTTATGTTACGACTTATTTGTAAAGAAACCAAAAAACTGAGTAATTAAACAAAAAAGAAAAATGAGTACTGGAAACACATTGATAATTCCAATTATGCTTATTTGAAGTTAACAAATTCTTCTAAATTTGGAAGGGTGGCTACTCAACTAGGTCATATTCTTACACCTTGTCCTTCGATGGAGAAAATTTATCATGGAGTTTTCATTAATACATGTACCAGGATGAACCCATTTGATATGGAGACATAATTTTGTTTAAAGTGCATTATTATAAAACCACTATTTTTTTTATTTTTGAGAGTGTTTTATAGGTGACATTAGCTATAAGAGTATTGTTTAGCTTTAGGTAGTCTAATAATTTCAAAGGTTTTAAATTTGATAACTTTATAAAATTATTATTTGATGGTAAAGTTGAATTATAATATTGGTACCTTAATGGCTAGTGCTTATTTATGGAAGAAGATTGTGTTTCTAAGATTCAATGGATTTTAGTTGTATTATTTTACAAATTGAGTGGCACTTGGCTTAATAATATAAAATGTAATATTAACATTTGAATTTTAATGCTTAGAATTGTATGGTAAATATTCTTATATGTTTGATTTTTTTTTATTTTTTATTTTTATTGTTCAACAAGCTTTTGAAAAATAAACTGTTGAATTATGTCACATACTTCGGAGCATCCAACGACTAGTGCTTCAACGTCATCTACTACAAGTTCAAGTATAGGTATAAATCCTAATACTAAACACATTGATAATGTTGATTCTGCACCATGTGATACAAAACAAGTTAAAGTCAAGCGTAGAAAATCAACTTCTGTTGTATAGGAGCACTACACTAGGGAATCATAGGGAGTAAGGGCAATGTTACTGCCACTTGCATCTATTGAAAAAGAAAATTTGATTGCTCTAGTAAAAGTGGAACCACCCACTTGAAAAATCATGTTCAAAATTGCCCTCTTAAGAAAAAATGAAGTGACATTCGACAAGTATTTATTGGTAAATCTAGCAGTAGTCTTGACCTGAGAGGTGTGTTGGTTTAGATTGTGAAACTAGAAGGAATGCAACACATGATATGTTTGTGAATACTTGAGAGCTTAAAGAAGCATTTAACTGCTTGGCTGATTTGGATAATGATTATAAATTTTTACCTTCAAATGAGGAATGGGAAATCGGGGCAAAATTTTGTGATCATTTGAAAATATTTAAGGATGCTACTTTAGAGCTTTCTAAAAGTAACTATCCAACTGCACTTATGTACTTACTAATGTTTGTTTGATTAGAGCAAAGTTGATGAAGTGGAGAAAGAGTGATGATGAAAATATTTAGATGATGGCACTTTTGATGCAAACAAAGTTTGGTAAGTATTGGGATGAATGTAATATGGAACTAACTATTGCTAGAATTCTTGATCCTAGATATAGATGAAATTTGTTGAGCTTGCTTTTAACAATATGTATGGTGAGAGTGCAGATTTTTATATAAGCAAAGTTTGTTGTTTTGGGTTGAATTAATTTCAGAGTATGAGAAAAATTCATGTGTCAATGTCACTAATGCTTGTGAGTCTTCTTCTAGCCATATTGATTCTTCAAAGTCCCAAAACTCTCTTATTGCAATGTTCACAGCTCAATCTAGTACGACAAATGTTGCTAAAAAAAGTGAGTTAAGTTGTATTTGGATGAAGGGTTTATCCCTTATAATGATCAAGAAAGCGTGTCATTTGATATTTTGGGTTGGTGGAAGAAGCACAATGGAGTAAGATCTCCATATATTGCAAAATTGGCTCGCGATATTTTGGCAATTCCGTGTACTATGGTACCATCAAAGTCCACTTTTAGTCAAGCAAATAGAATTATAGATGATACTCATGCCTCACTAAATTCTAAAACAGTGGAGTGTTTACTTTATGTTAAAGATTGGTTGCCAACAATTGAAAATAATTGTAAGTAATGGGTAATTCGTTTATTTATTTAGTTTTCTTTATTTAAATATCAACATATAAATGTAGATTAATATATACTTTTTTATAGGTTCGATTGATTGAACTTTTGGAGTACATGGTGCCAATTATTGTAATGCTTCAATGGTTGCTTTGGTGTACTTTCTCTTTACTTTTTTTATTCTTTGAGATTATTTGTAAAATATATTATAAGTTCTTATAGAGTGTTTTATTTTTCTTAATAGATAATCTCTTAAACTTTACCACTAATATTTTGTCTATTATATTTAGCAGTGTTAAACAGATGAAAAGTTCAAGACTGCATGAAGATTTTTCTTGTATTGAAATGAACTTTGTACTCTATTTCTTTTGGAGTGTTGTATTATTGTATTGAAGATTGTTATTTCTGTTTGATTCTTGAGGAGATTTGTATGCTTATTTGATATTTGGAGTCTGCAAATTTTATTGCTTGGTTGTTGTTTTTTCTAGATTTTATTATGTTATTTATTTGATTTTTTTTAATGAAATTTATTAGAAAAAATATGTATTTTATTACAAGTTAACAGATTCCAATATTCGAATATGTGTAAATGAATATTCAGATATTTATAAATAGATCTTCGAATATTTATAGATGGATAATCCTAATAATTATAATCGAATATGAATATATTCAAATTTTGTCAATATCCGGCGGATACAAATTTTGATGTCATTAAAAAATATTTATCAGATATGGATATGAATACAAATATTATAAAACTTAAATGAATATGGATATGGATACAGTATATCCATGTCATTTAATATCCATTTACAGTTTTAATGTCAACCAACAATAAGGTCAGTCAACCACATGATAATGGAAACCTGAACAGTGGCGTGCTTGTCTATAGGGAACAATGAAAAAGCATTACTATTTGTGACCTTTGTCAGGTCAACTTACCTTTAACAAGTTTGTCCCCAACAATATCACTTACTTCAATGCTCTCGATCTTGTGAAGTCGACGTCTACACACTTAAAACGCGTGGTTACATTCAATGCTCAACTATCTTCCTTTGCATTTAATGTTGTCACCAACCAATTTCATCAACATTTAATTCTATCCTTAGTCAAACTCATCCTCATTTAATGCAGCCAAACATCCACCCCATCTACTAGATGACCAAGTGGCCTATTGGTTGTTGCAAATGACATATAATACCCCTATACCTTCAATAGGAGTTGCATAACCTAATTAGGGTTAATAAGTCATTTCAACCCCATACTTCATTAAATACATGCCTTAGAAATACTGCACGTAAGCTTTTACTCTCTAATTCTTCAGGCTTTACACTCAACCTCATTTTCACTTATTTGTTTATTTTGCTTAAGAATCCAAGGGTTTTAGTTAGGGAACACCTCAATAAGCATAATGTGCTTTGCCTTAGTTGTAGGATTCCATTGGATACTCCATAATTGAGCTTTGACCTCAGATGTTAAGCAAACTAAATAAATCATACACTACACTCTTTGTAAATATACAATTGTCAAACACTACATCATTATGAATGACATGTTTTTCTAATCAATAGATGACCAAGTAAATCAATACATGAGATCAATGCTTAATTAATCTCTTTCTATTCCAAATTCTAACAAATAGTGTTGCACACATTGCTTCACATGGCAAACAAATTAAGTGGATAAGAGCATTTGTTGACAAAGTGATGTGTCAAGTATGTTTATTTATGAAGACATAAATGTCTAGTTAATAATGACTAGACAAACAAACACATTTGGTTTGTGCCATCATTCCAATGGTTTGTTCCAACAAATGCAACTTAACAATTATAAGTACATCCCTTGAATTTGTTCAATTCATTCATTTGAATCCTTCACCTTTCGAGGAATAGAGAGACTTTAAACATACTAATAGAGTTTGTCTTTTCTTGAGATTTGTAGTGTTGCTATCTCTTGAAAATGGTTGTTGTACTTCAAAAAGTGATTATCAAAGAACTATGAGCACCAGTGCGAGACAAATTTGTATTAAAATAAAGAGTAAATTCTTGTCTTGACCAAAGTAGAAAAATTTACACTAGTCTAATTACAGCATTACTAATTGATAAAAAATTTGTTATATATTAAACATTGGAAGATCTACCTTAATGATGCAAGTGTATTTGGATTAGTGGCATGACATTCCATAACTACTTTCTCTATAAATATTAGCTATAATACAAATAATTTTGCAAAAAGTCTGGACTTTTCAGGAATGCTTCAAACTACTGACCGTTTGCAACATATTTGGGATAAATGTCAAAATTGTTTTAACTTATTTATTTCACTCTTATGAACAAAAAGAAATTATCAAACCTTCCTCTAGTACATTCAAAATTGTTGGAAGGCATTAGTTAGTTTTCCACAAAAACACATAGCCTTGTGCTACAAGGACCCAATGTGGCGATGGACATGTTAGCGAAACAATGATTGCAACATGCTTCTTAGATTGCATACTCTTTCTTTTTAATTTTTTTTAAAATAAATAATAGTGTTGCTTAGGGTTGTCAATAGATAGGACTTTACCCTACCCAAGCCCATACCCAAAGAATACCCAGAAATAATACCCATTCCTTTGCCTTCCTAATTAGGCCCATTACCTATTGGGTTTGCACATTAGGCTAGCTATTCAGACCTAGAATTTTTGGGCTGGGTCCAGGCCCAAATTGATTCTTCTTCTTCTTTTCTTCACTACTAGATAGTAAAATTTTTCTGCTAAAAACTAACAACACTTCTTATATTATTTTTCTACTGCATATAAAGAAAGTTGAAATCTTTCCACATTAGAATGACAAGCTTTTGAGTGAGATTAGCAAGTTGAAGACAAGGGAAAGTTGTTAATCCTAAACATTTCATCATTAGATTATATGACTCTTCTTAGCACCACATTCAAATTATATACTCATTTTCTACATGCACACAAAACACAAATAAATAAAACACAACAACTCATAAGTAACATCAGAAATCAAAATTAAGACAACATAAACACTGCCTCTACTAATGAATTGGTGAAAACAAAACTATTTGACAAGTTGGATTATTCTCACTAAATATAAAATATTATTAAAATATTATAATTCTTCATGACATTATTTAGTTTACCCACAATAGATAGTTTTCTTTTTCACTTCTAAATGGAATGAGCATAGAAGAAGAAGAAGAAGAAGAAGAAGAGGAAAAAAATCAGAAAAAAAAGTCTTCCACACGCAATATGAATACTTGAAACAAATAATTCCTAACAAGAGTCAATTTTAACTATAACAAGTGTGGACTACATTAGTCTACCATATGATACTTTCCCAGGCCCAACTTGCCATAGAAATTGAAACTTCAAATTCTTTATAATATGAAAATTTGCAAAAAAAAAAAAAACTAGGCACTCCTAGTTCATAAAGTGTGTCTTGCAACTCAAAGACTCGTCTTGTTTTTCCTCTCTTCCTGTCATTCACCATATTGAATTGATGGAAACAAAACAGAACACTACCACGGTGGCAACGAGTCAGCGCTAGAAGAAACAAAGATGGTGGTGGCATGACAGCAAATGTGGAGTAATGGTGGAGACGTAGCCGGTGGAATTTGGAAGATGGTTTCCCTATTTTTGGATTGAAGTTTTTAATTTGAGAACAAATTAGCATTTAGTCCTAAAGCCTTGATTTTAGATTGATCTAGACCGTTAGATTTGATATGATCTAATGGCCTAAAATATTTTGGGTAGATGGGTATTTCATGGGTAAAAATTCTACCTATACCCATTTAAATTTTTCTGCCGGGCTTGGGTATAATATTAACTTACTAGGATTAGGTTTGGATAATATGTTGCTCTTGTTAGGCCTGGGTAGGGTAAGATACTACCCATTTATAGCCCTAGTGTTGCTAGATATATAAGATCTAATTTAAAACTTTTTAGTTCATATTATATATAAATTTCAAGTGTCTAAAATGGTTTGGTATTTATTAAATGTTGCTTATAATAATTTGTTTGACCGTGCAAGTTTATCACTTTCATTATACGTGATAATTTAAGAAATTTTTTTTCTTTATTCGGTAGAAATTGCTAATAAATGCAGTTGGTGGACAAAATTAGCATATGTATACCAATTGAAGTTGATTTTCCATTATTGTGAAGCATGAAATTGAAAGTACATATGTACATGCAAAATTTTATTGGAGGGCAACACCATACTTCTCCATAATACCTAACCTGGTCATTTTATTCTCAAAATAGTCAAATGTTGATTTGGTCATTTCACTCTATCCACATTTTACCAATGTACTTCGTCCCCAAAAGTTAAAGCCTGCCTAATAGGTTTTGTTTAGGGTCACTTATTTAAAAATACCAAAAGCACTTTCTCATTTTGTGATCAGTCCTTACTTGATTTTCTTTAAAATAAGCTCCCTATTTTTGTTTAAATCTTAGAGATCACTCCGTACTCATCTGATTTGATAAAAACGCCCTTAAGTATAATATTTTTCACTCATTTTTTTCACTTCTTCATCATCCACACAAGTAAATAGTAAACTCTAGCATATGTACTTTCATTACCAAAAGTAGAAAGAAAAGAAAAAACATAATAAGCTCCACGGCGGGAACAAGAATAACTGTCAGAGCCAATAATTACCAACTTGACATCTATTTTATCTTCTTCTCTCTTTATTTTCATCATTTTTGGGCTTTTTCTTCTTCTCAGTTACTACTGAGTTTCTTCTAGTAGTAAAGTTAGAGTGTTCAATCAAGTGTTGGGAAATTGCTGCTACAAAAACTAGCTCCATATAATGTCAATTAAGGATAATATAACTTTAATGCACATGTATATTAATCTTGTAAGAAAATGAAGTGAAATCAATGCCAAGCTCTTCAATTTGCAATACATAGCTCCATATGAAATATTGTATGTGAGTTTGATTGATGACAATGATGTCATGAATATGGTCTTACTGCATTTGACATTAAAGATAAACATTATTGACATTCTAGTAAACTAAAAGGATGAATCAAGTAGCAGTGTAAAGAAGAGTAGTGATGTTTTGAGGTAATACTTCTACAGAATCTAAACTATACTGTAGTTTGTAAAGTTTTGTACTTGAAGTGTTCTGAAAATTGTACTTTATTTATTTGAAAATCTTTCTCTACTCGGAGCGTTCAATAATATACTTCATTGCAATTAAAATTGTACTTCATCTCACAAAAATTGTACTATATTGCATAAGTTTTATACTTCAAGTGTTTTATTAATGAATTATCTAAAATTGTATTACAACTTCTAACTGTTTTACTTGAAGTGTTTCCAAAGTGTACTTTCTATTTTCTGAAACTATACTTTATTTTACCCAAATTTGTATTATATTCATTGAAGTTTTATACTTTAAGTGTTCTATTTATTGATTATCCAAAACTGTACTATAGTTGCTAGGATTTTATACTTTAATTGTTCTGAAACTATACTTCATTTTATATAAATTTATACTCCAATTATCTAAAATTGTACTTTATTTCACATAAAATTGTACTCTATTATTTTAGTTTTATACTTCAAGTGTTATACTAATTGATTATCCGAAATTATATTGCTATTGCTAGCGGTTTATACTTTAAATGTTTTCAAACTGTGCTTCTTTGATCTAAAATTATACTTCATTTTACAAAATCTATACTTTATTTGAAGTTTTATCTTTAAGTATTTTATTCATTGATTATCCAAAACTATATTGCAGTTGCTAGGGTTTTATACTTCAAATGTTCTGAAATTGTACTCCATTTTATCAAAAATTGTACTTCTATTTTTTTGAAATTATACTTTATTTTATAAGTCATTTTACCTAAACTTGTACTCTACTTATTGAAGTTCTATATTTCAAGTGTTCCAAAATTATACTTCATTTTATTTAAACTTGCATTTTAGTTATCTAAATCTATTATTTAAGTTTTATACTTCAAGTGTTTTACTAATTATCAAAAATTATACTGCAATTGCTAAGGTTTTATACTTTAGGTGATCTAAAATTGTACTTCACTTTATCTAAAATTATACCTCTATTTTTTGAAATTATACTTCATTTTATCTAAACATGTACTCTATTTATTAAAGTTCGATACCTCAAGTATTGTAAAATTATACTTCATTTTATTTAAGCTTATACTTCAATTATCTGAATCTATTGTTTAAGTTTTATACTTCAAGTGTTCTATTAATGAATTATCCAAAATTGTACAGCAATTGCTAAGAATTTATACTTTAAGTGTTCTGAAATTGTATTTCTTTTTATATAAAATTGTACTTCTATTTTCTAAAATTATACTTTATTTTATTTAAACTTGTACTTCAGTTATCTAAATCTATTATTTAAGTTTTATACTTCAAGTGTTTTACTAATTATAAAAAATTGTATTGCAATTACTAAGGTTTTATACTTTAGGTGTTCTGAAATTATAATTCACTTTATCTAAAATT
>JACGDI010000868.1:59151-70318 GCA_014898725.1 Jacaranda copaia
CAAGAATTTGCGTACAATTCAAAGGAATTGAGGTACAAATCTGGAACAAATAAAGTATAAAATGTATTTCGTTGATGTATGCTACAATTTCAATGACAATTTAAGTACGATTTATTGGAATTGAAATGCAAACCTAGAAAAGGCAAAGTATAAATCGTGTTTCGTTGAAGTTCAATTCAATTCGACTGAAATGAGGTAAGAAATTACGTACAATTCGAAGGAATTGTGGTATAAATCTGAAATAAATAAGGTATAAGATGTATGTCGTTGAAGTACGCTACAATTTCAATGATAATTTGAATACGGTTTATTGGAATTGAAGCGAAAAGCAAGAAGAAACAAAGTATAGCATGTGTTTTTTTGAAGTTCACTTCACTTCAATTCAACTGAAACGAGACAGTAATTTGAGTACAATTAGAAGGAATTGAGATACATACCTGAAAGAAACAAAGTATGAAATGTGTTTCGTTGAACTACACTTTGATTCCAATGACAATTTGATTACGATTTGATTGAATTGAGGCGCAAACCAAGAGAAAACAAAGTAAAAAATGTGTTTCTTTGAAATTCACTTCAATTCAACATAAACGAGGCAGGTGTTTTAGTATAATTCAATGGAATTGTGGTACAAACCCAGAATAAACAAAGCGTAAATTGTGTTTCGTTTAAGTACACTTCGATTCCAATGATAATTTGTGTACGATTTGAAAAAATTGAAGTGCAATCCAAGAGAAAACTAAGTAAAAAATGCATTTCTTAGAAGTTCACTTCACTTCAACTAAAAATGAGGCAGGAATTTGAGTACAATTCAAAGGAGTTGACGCAGAAACCCCGAGCAAACAAAGTATATGACGTGTTTTATTGAAGTACACTCCTATTCCAATGAGAATTTAAGTACAATTCAAAGGAATTGACACAAAAACTCAAAACAAACAAAGTATAAATTGTGTTTCGTTGAAATACACTTCGATTACAATGACAATTTGAGTGTGATTCCATGGAATTGAAGTGCAAACCAAAAAAGAACAAAGTATAAAATGTGTTTCTTTGATGATCACTTCAATTCAACAGTAACGAGGCAAGGATTTGAGTACAATTTGAAGCAATTGACATACAAACTCGAAACAAACAAAGTATAAAATATGTTTCATTGAAATACACTTCAATTTCAATGAATATTTGAGTACGATTTCGTGGAATTGAAGTGCAAACCAAGAAAAAACAAAGTATAAAATGTGTTTCTTTGAGGATCCCTTCAATTCAACTGGAACGAGGCAAGAATTTGAGTACAATTCAAACGTATTAAGGTAGAAACCCAGAACAATTTGAATAAATTGAAGTGCAATCCAAGAAAAGGCAAAGTATAAAACGTGTTTCATTGAAGTTCGCTTCAATTCAACTGAAATGAGGCACGAACTTGCGTACAATTCGAAGGAATTGAGGCACAAATTTGGAACAAATAAATTATAAAATGTATTTCATTGAAGTACGCTACAATTTCAATGACAATTTGAGTACAATTTATTGGGATTGAAGTGAAAAGCAAGAAAAAACAAAGTATAAAATGTGTTTCTTTGAAGTTCACATCACTTCAATTCAACTAAAACGAGATAGTAATTTGAGTACAATTAGAAGGAATTGAGAGAAAAACCCAAAAGAAACAAAGTATGAAAAGTGCTTTGTTGAACTACACTTCAATTCCAATGGCAATTTGATTACGATTTGATTGAATTGAAGGGCAAACCAAGAAAAACAAAGTACAAAATGTGTTTCTTTGAAATTCACTTCAATTTAACATAAATGAGGCAGGTGTTTTAGTACAATTCAATGGGAATGTGGTACAAACCCGGAATAAACAATGCATAAATTATGTTTCGTTGGAGTACACTTTGATTTCAATGACAATTTAAGTATGATTCGTTGGAATTTTAGTGCAAACCAAGAGAAAACCAAGTAAAAAATGCGATTCTTGGAAGTTTACTTCAATTCAACTGAAAATGAGGCAGGAATTCGAGTACAATTCAAAGAAATTAAGACAGAAACCCCGAACAAACAAAGTATATGATGTGTTTTGTTGAAGAACACTCCGATTGCAATGAGAATTTGAGTACAATTTAAAGGAATTGAAGTGCAATCCTAGAAAAGCCAAAGTACAAAATGTGTTTCGTTGAAGCTCACTTCACTTCAACTGAAATGAGGCAAGTTTTTGCATACAATTCGAAGGAATTGTAGTACAAATCTGAAACAAATAAGGTATAAAATGTATTTTGTTGAAGTATGCTACAATTTCAACAACAAATTAAGTACGATTTATTGGAATTGAAGCGAAAAGCAAGAAAAAACAAAGCATAAAATGTGTTTCTTTGAAGTTCACTGCACTTCAATTCAACTGAAACGAGGCAGTAATTTGAGTACAATTTGAAGGAATTGAGACACAAACTCAAAAGAAACAAAGTATGAAATGTGTTTCGTTGAACTACACTTCGATTGCACTGACAATTTAATTACAATTTGATGGAATTGAAGAGCAAACCAAGAAAAAATAAAGTACAAAATGTGTTTCTTTGAAGATCCCATCAATTCAACAGAAATGAGGCAAGAATTTGAGTACAATTCAAAGGAATTGAGGAAGAAACCCATAACAAGCAAAGTATGAATTGTGTTTCAAAGAACTACGCATCGATTCCAATGATAATTTGTGTACAATTTGAAGAAATTGAAGTGCAATCCAAGAAAAGGCAAAGTATAAAATGTGTTTCGTTGAAGTTCACTTTACTTCAACTGAAATGAGGCAAGAATTTAGGTACGATTCGAAGGAATTGAGGTACAAATCCAAAACAAATAAAGCATAAAATGTATTTCGTTCAAGTACGCTACAATTTCAATGACAATTTGAGTACAATTTATTGGAATTGAAGTGCAATCCTAGAAAAGGCAAAGTATAAAATGTGTTCTGTTGAAGTTCACTTCACTTCAACTGAAATGAGGTAAGAATTTATGTACAATTCGAAGGAATTGAGGTACAAATCCGGAACAAATAAAGTACAAATTCTATTTCGTTCAAATACGCTATAATTTTAGGGTCAATTTGAGTACGATTTTTTGGAATTGAAGTGAAAAGCAAGAAAAAATAAAGTATAAAATGTGTTTCTTTGAAGATCATTTCAATTCAACAAGAACGAGGCAAGAATTTGAGTACGATTCGAAGGAATTGAGGTAGAATCCCAGAACAAAAAAAGTATGAATTGTGTTTCGCAGAAGTACACTTCGATTACAACGACAATTTGAGTACGATTTGAAGAAATTGAAGTGCATTTCCAGAAAAAGCAAAGTATAAAACGTGTTTCGTTGAAGTTCGCTTCAATTCAAGTGACATGATGCAAGAATTGGCGTAAAATTTGAAGGAATTGAGGTACAAATTTGAAACTAATAAAGTATAAAATGTATTTTGTTGAAGTATGCTACAATTTCAATGACAATTTGAGTACTATTATTGGTATTGAAGTGAAAAGCAAGAAAAAACAAAGTGTAAAATATGTTTTTTTGAATTTCACTTCCCTTCAATTCAATTGAAACGAGGCAGTAATTTAATTACAATTAGAAGGAATTGAGATACAAACCCGAAACACACAAAGTATAAAGTGTATTTCGTTGAACTACACTTCGATTTCAAGGACAATTTGATTACGATTTGATGGAATTAAGGAACAAACCAAGGAAAAACAAAGTATAAAACGTGTTTCTTTGAAATTCACTTCATTTCAACATAAATGAGGCATGTGTTTTAGAACATTTCGATGGAATTGAGATACATACCCAGAATAAACAAAGTATAAAGTGTGTTTCATTGAAATACACTTTGATTTCAATGATAGTTTGAGTATGATTTGATGGAATTGAAGTGCAAATCAAGAAAAAACAAAGTAGAAAATTTGTCACTTTGAAGATCACTTCAATTCAACATAAATGAGGCAGGAGGTTTTGTACAATTCGAAGGAATTGAGGTACAAATCTGAAACAAACAAAGTACAAAATGTGTTTCCTTGAAGTACACTTCGATTCCAACGACAATTTGAGTATGATTTGAAAGAATTGAAGTGCAATCCAAGACAAGGCAAAGCATAAAATGTGTTTCATTGAAGTTCACTTGAATTCAACTATAATGAGGTAGGAATTTAAGTACAATTCAAAGGAATTGACTTACAAACTCGGAACAAACAAAGTATATAATATGTTTCGTTGAAATACACTTCGATTTCAATGACAATTTGAGTGCAATTTCATGGAATTGAAGTGCAAACCAAGAAAAAACAAAGTATAAAATGTGTTTCTTTGATGATCACTTCAATTCAACAGGAACGAGGCAAGAATTTGGGTACAATTCAAAGGAATTGAGGTAGAATCCCGAAACAAACAAAGTATGAATTGTGTTTTATAGAAGTACACTTCAATTCCAATGACAATTTGAGTACAATTCAAAGAAATTGAAGTGCAATCCAAGAAAAGGAAAAGTATAAAACGTGTTTTGTTGAAGTTCGCTTCAATTCAACTGAAATGAGGCAAGAATTTCCGTACAATTCGAAGGAATTGAGGTACAAATTCGGAACAAATAAAGTATAAAATGTGTTTCTTTGAAGTTCACTTCATTTCAATTCAACTGAAACGAGACAGTAATTTGAGTACAATTAGAAGAAATTGAGACACAAACCCAGAAGAAACAAAGTATGAAATGTGTTTCGTTGAACTACACTTCAATTCCAATGAAAATTTTATTACGATTTGATGGAATTGAGGGGCAAACCAAGAAAAAAACAAAGTACAAAATGTGTTTCTTTAAAATTCACATCAATTCAACATACACGAGGCAGGTGTTTTAGTATAATTTGATGGAATTGAAGCACAAACCCGGAATAAACAAAGCTTAAATTATGTTTCATTGAAATACACTTCGATTTCAATGATAATTTTAGTATGATTCGATGGAATTGTAGTGCAAACCAAGAAAAAAGCAAGTAAAAAATGCATTTCTTGGAACTTCACTTCAATTCAACTGAAAACGAGGCAGGAATTTGAGTACAATTTAAAGGAATTGAGGCAAAAACCCCAAACAAACAAAGTATATGACGTGTTTTGTTGAAGTACACTTCGATTTCAATGAGAATTTGAGTACAATTTGAAGGAATTGAAGTGCAATCCTAGAAAAGGCAAAGTATAAAACATGTTTCGTTGAAGTTCACATCAATTCAACTGAAATGAGGCAAGAATTTGTGTACAATTTGAGGGAATTTTGGAACAAATCTAAAACAAATAAGGTATAAAATGTATTTCGTTGAAGTATGCTACAATTTCAATGAAAATTTCAGTACGATTTATTTGGAATTGAAGCAAAAAGCAAGAAAAAACAAAGTATAGAATGTGTTTCTTTGAAGTTCACTTCACTTCACTTCAACCGAAATGAGGTAGTAATTTAAGTACAATTTGAAGGAATTGAGACACAAACCATAAAGAAACAAAGTATGAAATGTGTTTCGTTGAACTACACTTTGATTCCACTGACAATTTGATTACGATTCGATGGAATTGAGGAGCAAACCAGGAAAAAACAAAGTACAAAATGTGTTTCTTTGAAGATCCCTTCAATTCAGTAGGAACGAGGCAAGAATTTGAGTACAATTCAAAGGAATTGAAAAAGAAACCCAGAACAAACAAAGTATGAATTATGTTTTATAAAAGTACACTTTGATTCTTACGATAATATGTGTACGATTTGAAGAAATTGAAGTGCAATCCAAGAAAAGGTAAAGTGAAAAATGTGTTTCGTTGAAGTTCGCTTCAATTCAACTGAAATGAGGCAAGAGTTTGCGTACAATTTGAAGGAATTGAGGTGCAAATCCAAAACAAAAAAAGTATAAAATGTATTTTGTTGAAGTACGCTACAATTTCAATGACAATTTGAGTACAATTTATTGGAATTGAAGTGCAATCCTAGAAAAGACAAAGTATCATTTAAGTTGAATTGAAGTTGACTTCAATTCAACTTAAATGAGGCAAGAATTTGCATACAATTTAAAGGAATTATGGTACAAATATAAAATAAACTAGGTATAAAATGTATTTGTTGAAGTACGCTACAATTTCAATGACAATTTGAATACGATTTATTGGAATTGAAGCGAAAAGCAAGAAACAACAAAGTATAAACTGTGTTTTTTTGAAGTTTACTTCACTTCAATTCAACTGAAACGAAGCAGTAATTTCAGTACAATTAGAAGGAATTGAGATATAAACCCAAAAGAAACAAAGTATGAAATGTGTTTCGTAGAACTACATTTCGATTCTAATGACAATTGGATTATGATTTGATTGAATTGAGGAGCAAACCAAGATAAAATAAAATATAAAATATGTTTCTTTGAAATTCACTTCAATTCAACATAAACGAGGCAGGTGTTTTAGTATAATTCGATGGAATTGTGGTACGAACCCAAAATAAACAAAGCGTAAATTATGTTTCGTTGAAGTACACTCGATTCCAATGATATTTCGTGTACGATTTAAAGAAATTGAAGTGCAATACAAGAAAAAGCAAAGTATAAAACGTGTTTCGTTGAAGCTCACTTCAATTCAATGAAAACAAGGCAGTAATTTGAATACAATAAGAAGGAATTGAGACATAAACTTGAAAGAAATGAAGTATGAAATGTGTTTCGTTGAATTATACTTCGATTCCACTGACAATTTGATTATGATTTGATTGAACTGAGTAGCAACCAAGAAAAAACAAAGCACTAAATGTGTTACTTTGAAGATCCCTTCAATTCAATAGGAATGAGACAAGAATTTGAGTACAATTCAAAGGAGTTAAGACAGAAACCTTGAGCAAACAAAGTATATGACGTGTTTTGTCGAAGTACACTCTGATTCCAATGAGAATTTGAGTACAGTTCTAAGGAATTGACGTACAAACTAGGAACAAACAAAGTATATAATATGTTTCGTTGAAATACACATAGATTTCAATGACAATTTGAGTATGATTTCGTCGAATTGAAGTGCAAACTAAGAAAAAATAAAGTATAAAATTTGTTTCTTTGAAGATCCCTTCAATTAACAGGAATGAGGTAAGAATTTGAGTACAATTTAAAGAAATTGAGGAAGAAACCCGGAACAAACAAAGTATGAATTGTGTTTCATAGAAGTACACTTCGATTCCAACAATAATTTGTGTACGATTTGAAGAAACAGAAGTGCAATCCAAGAAAAGGCAAAGTATAAAATGTGTTTCATTGAAGTTTGCATCAATTCAACTGAAATGAGGCATGAATTTGCATACAATTCGAAAGAATTGAGATACAAATCCAAAGCAAACAAAGTTTAAAATGTATTTCATTGAAGTACACTACAATTTCAATGACAATTTGAGTACAATTTATTCGGATTGAAGTGAAAAGCAAGAAAAAACAAAGTATTAAAATGTGCTTCTTTGAAGTTCGCTTCACTTCATTTCAACTGAAACGAGACAGTAATTTGAGTACAATTAAAAGGAATTGAGACACAAATCCGAAAGAAACAAAGTTTGAAATGTGTTTCGTTGAACTACACTTCAATTTCAATGACAATTTGATTATGACTTAATTGAATTGAGGATCAAACTAAGAAAAAATAAAGTATAAAATGTATTTCTTTAAAATTCACTTCAATTCAACATAAACGAGGTAGGTGTTTTAGTACAATTCAATGGAATTGTGGTACAAAGTTAGAATAAACAATGCGTAAATTGTGTTTCATTGAAGTCCACTTCGATTTTAATGACAATTGAAGTCCAATTCAATGGAGTTGAGGCAGAAACCCCGAAGAAATAAAGTATATGACGTGTTTTGTTGAAATACACTCCAATTGCAATGAGAATTTGAGTACAATTTGAAGAAATTGAAGTGCAATCCTAGAAAAGCCAAAGTATAAAACGTGTTTCGTTGAAGTTCACTTCACTTCAACTAAAATGAAGTGAGAATTTGCGTACAATTTGAAGGAATTGTGATACAAATCTGAAACAAATAAGGTATAAAATGTATTTCGTTGAAGTACGCTAGAATTTCAATGACAATTTGAGTACAATTTATTGGAATTGAAGCAAAAAGCAAGAAAAAATAAAGTATAAAATGTGTTTCTTCAAAGTTCACTTCACTTCAATTTAACCAAAATGAGGCAGTAATTTGAGTACAATTAGAAGAAATTGAGACACAAATCCAAAACAAACAAAGTATAAAATGTGTTTCGTTGAACTACACTTCGATTCCACTGATAATTTGATTACGATTTGATGGAATTGAGGAGCAAACCAAGAGAAAACAAAGAACAAAATGTGTTTCTTTGAAAATCCCTTCAATTAAATAGGAACGAGGCAAGAATTTGAGTACAATTCAAAGGAATTATGGAAGAAACCCAGAACAAACAAAGCATGAATTGTGTTTCATTGAAGTATACTTCGATTCCAACAATAATTTGTGTACGATTTGAAGAAATTGAAGTGCAATCTAAGAAAAGGCAAAATATAAAATGTGTTTCATTGAAGTTCGCTGCAATTCAATTGAAATGAGGCAAGAATTTGCGTACAATTCGAAGGAATTGTGGTACAAATCTGAAATAAATAAAGTATAAAATATATTTCATTGAAGTACGCTACAATTTCAATGACAATTTGAGTAGGATTTATTGGAATTGAAGTGCAATCCAAGAAAAGCAAAAGTATAAAATGTGTTTCGTTGAAGTTCACTCAATTCAACCGAAATGACGCAAGAATTTACGTAACATTCAAAAGAATTGAGGTACAAATTCGAAACTAATAAAGTATAAAATGTATTTCGTTGAAGTACACTACATTTTCAATGAAAATTTGAGTACAATTTAATCGTATTGAAGTGAAAAGCCAGAAAAAACAAAGTATAAAATGTGCTTCTTTGAAGTTCACTTCACTTCAATTCAACTGAAATGAGATAGTAATTTGAGTACAATCCAAGATGGAATTGGGGAGCAAACCAAGAAAACAAAAAGTGCAAAATGTTTTTCTTCGAAATTCAATTCAATTCAACATAAATGAGGCAGCTGTTTTAGTACAATTCGATGGAATTGAGGTACAAACCCAGAATAAACAAAGCGTAAATTGTGTTTCATAGAAGTACACATCAATTTCAATGACAATTCGAGTGTGATTCAATGGAATTGTAGTGCAAACCAAATGAAAACCAAGTAAAAAATGCGTTTCTTGGAATTTCACTTCAATTCAATTGAAAGCGAGGCAGGAATTTGAGTACAATTTATAGGAATTGAGGCAGAAACCCCAAAAAACCAATCTATATGACGTGTTTTGTTGAAGTACACTCCGATTCCAATGAGAATTTGAGTACAATTTGAAGGAATTGAAGTGCAATCCTAGAAAAGCAAAAGTATCAAACGTGTTTGGTTGAAGTTAACTTCAATTCAACTGAAATGAGGTAATAATTCGCGTACAATTTGTAGGAATTGTGGTACAAATCTGAAACAAATAAGGTATAAAATGTATTTCGTTGAAGTACGGTACAATTTTAATGATAATTTGAGTACGATTTATTGGAATTGAAGTGCAATCCAAGAAAAGGCAAAGTATAAAATGTGTTTCGTTGAAGTTCGCTTCAATTCAACTGAAATGAGACAAGAATTTGTGTAAAATTCAAAGGAATTGAGGTACAAATCCAAAATAAATAAAGTATAAAATATATTTCGTTGAAGTACACTACAATTTCAATGACAATTCGAGTACGATTTATTGGAATTGAAGTGTAATCCAAGAAAAGGAAAAGTATAAAATGTGTTTCGTTGGAGTTTACTTCAATTCAATTGAAATGACGCAAGAATTTGCGTAAAATTCGAAGGAATTGAAGTTCCAATTCAAAACTGATAAAGTATAAAATGTATTTCGTTGAAGTACACTACAATTTCAATGACAGTTTGAGTATAATTTATTGGGATTGAAGTGAAAAGCAAGAAAAAATAAAGTATAAAATGTGTTTTATTGAAGTTCACTTCACTTCAATTCAACTAAAACGAGATAGTAATTTGAGTACAATTAGAAGAAATTGAGATACAAACTCGAAAGAAACAAAGTACGAAATGTGTTTCGTTGAGCTACACTTCGATTCTAATGATAATTTGATTACGATTTGATTGAATTAGGGAGCAAACCAAGAAAAAACAAAGTACAAAATGTGTTTCTTTGAAATTCACTTCAATTCAACATAAATGAGGCAGTTGTTTTGTTACAATTCAATGGAATTTAGGTACAAACCCAAAATAAACAAAGCGTAAATTGTGTATCATAGAAGTACACTTCGATTTCAATGACAATTTGAGTGTGATTCGATGGAATTGTAGTGCAAACCATGAGAAAACCAAGTAAAAAATACGTTTCTTGTAAGTTCTCTTCAATTCAACTGAAATGAGGCAAGTATTTGCGTACAATTCGAAGGAATTGTGGTACAAATCTGAAACAAATAAGGTATAAAATGTATTTCGTTGAAATACGCTACAATTTCAATGACAATTTGAGTAGGATTTATTGGAATTGAAGCGAAAAGCAAGAGAAAATAAAGTATAAAATGTGTTTCGCTGAATTTCACTTCACTTCTATTCAACTGAAATGAGGCAGTAATTTGAGTACAATTAGAAGGAATTGAGACACACAAACCCAAACGTAACAAAGTATGAAATGTGTTTCGTTGAACTGCACTTCGATTTCAATGACAATTTGATTACAATTTCTTGGAATTGAAGTGTAAAGCAAGAAAAAATAAAGTATAAAATGTGTTTCTTTGAAGATCCCTTCAATTCAACAGGAACGAGGCAAGAGTTTGAGTACAAATCAAAGGAATTGAGGTAGAAAGCCAGAATAAACAAAGTATGGATTGTGTTTCGTAGAAATACACTTCGATTCCAACGACAATTTGAGTACGATTTGAGGAAATTGAAGTGCAATCCAAGAAAAGGCAAAGTGTAAAACGTGTTTCGTTGAAGTTCACTTCAATTCAACTAAAATGAGAAATTTCGTATAATTTGAAGGAATTGAGGTACACATTCGGAAAAAATAAAGTATAAAATGCATTTTGTTGAAGTACGCTTCAATTTCAATGACAAT
>JACGDI010000868.1:157287-168815 GCA_014898725.1 Jacaranda copaia
AAAAAACAAAGTATAAAATGTGTTTCTTTGAAGTTCACTTCACTTCAATTCAACAGAAATGAGGCAGTAATTTGAGTACAATTTGAAGGAATTAAGGTACAAATTCACAATAAACAAACTATAAAATATATTTCATTGAAATACACTTCAATTTCAATGACAATTTGAGTACGATTTGATGGAATTGAAGTGCAAACCAAGGAAAAATAAAGTAGAAAATGTGTTTCTCTGAAGATCACTTCAATTCAACATAAATGAGGCTGTAGTATTAGTATAATTTGAAGAAATTGTGGTACAAACCCGAAACAAACATAGTACAAAATGTGTTTCGTTGATGTACACTTCGATTCGAATGATAATTTGAGTACGATTTGAAGGAATTGAAGTGCAATATAAGAAATGGCAAAGTATAAAAAGTGTTTCATTGAAGTTCACTTGAATTCAACTGAAATGAGGTGGGAATCTGAGTACAATTCAAAAGAATTGACGTACAATGATAATTTGAGTACGATTTGATGGAATTGAAGTGCATACCAAGAAAAAACAAAGTATAAAATGTGTTGAATTGAAGATCACTTCAATTCAACTGGGACGAGGCAAGAATATGAGTACAATTCGAAGGAATTAAGGTAGAAACCCTGAACAAACAAAGTATGAATTGTGTTTTGTAGAAGCACACGTCGATTCTAACAATAATTTGAGCACGGTTTGAAGAAATTGAAGTGCAATCCAAGAAGAGGCAATGTATAAAACGTGTTTCATTGAATTTTACTTCAATTCAATAGAAATGAGGCAAGCATTTGTGTACAATTCGAAGGAATTAAGGTACAAATTCGGAACAAATAAAGTATAAAATGTATTTCGTTGAGGTATGCTACAATTTCAATGACAATTTGAGTACGATTTATTCGAATTGAAGTGAAAAGCAAGAAAAAACAAAGTATAAAATGTGTTTCTTTGAAGTTCACTTCAATTCAATTCAATTGAAATGAGGCAATAATTTGAGTACAATTTGAAGGAATCGAGATACAAACCTGAAACAAACAAAGTATGAAATGTGTTTTGATGAACTACACTTGTATTCTAATGACAATTTGATTACGATTTGATGGAATTGAGGAGCAAACCAAGAAAAAAAAGTACAAAATGTGTTGTTTTGAAATTCACTTCAATTCAACATAAACGAGGCAAGTGTTTTAGTACAATTCGATGGAATTGAGGTACAAACCCAGAATAAAAAAAGTGTAAATTGTGTTTCGTTGAAGTGCACTTTGATTTCAATGATAATTTGAGTATGATTCGATGGAATTGTAGTGCAAACCTAGAAAAAACAAAGTATAAAATGTGTTTCTTTGAAGATTACTTCAATTCAATTGGAACGAGGCAAGAATTTGGGTACAATTCAAAGGAATTGAGGTAGAAATCCCGAACAAACAATGTATAAATTGTGTTTCGTTGAAGTACACTTCGATTCCAGTAAGAATTTGAGTACGACTTGAAGGAATTGAAGTGCAATCTAAGAAAAGGCAAAGTATAAAATGTGTTTCGTTGAAATCACTTCAATTCAACTGAAATGAGGTAAGAATTTGAGTCTAATTCAAAAGAATTGAGGAACAAATCTAGAACAAATAAAGTATAAAATGTATATCGTTGAAGTACGCTACAATTTCAGTGATAATTTGAGTACGATTTTTTGGGATTGAAGTGAAAAGCAAGAAAAAATAAAGTATAAAATGTGTTTTTTTGAAGTTCACTTCAATTCAACTGAAACGAGGCAGTAATTCAAGTATCATTCAAAGGAATTGTGATACAAACCCGAAACAAACAATGTATAAAATGTGTTTCGTTGAAGTATACTTCAATTCCAATGACAATTTGATTACGATTTGATGTAATTGAGGAGCAAACCATAATTGTACTTCAGTTGTTTGAAATTATACTTCAGTTTACTTAAACTTGTACTCTATTCATTAAGGTTATATACTTCAAGTGTTCTGCAATTGTACTTCATTTTATCTAAATTCATACTTCAATTATCAAAATCTATTATTTAAATTTTAAACTTCAAGTGTTCAACTAATATATTATCCAATATTGTACTTCAATTGCTAAGGATTTATACTTTAAGTGTTCAGAAATTGTACTTCCTTTTATGTGAAATTGCACTTCTACTTTTGGAAATTTTTACTTCAGCTTACTTAAACATGTACTCTATTTATTAAAGTTTTAAACACTTCAATGTTCCGAAATTGTACTACATTTTATATTAACTTGAACTTCAATTATCTGAATCTACTATTTAAATTTTATATTTCAAAAATTACACTTCTTGATTACTCAAAATTACACTCAGTTTCTAGGGTTTTATATTTCAGTTGTTATGAAATTGTACTTTACTTTATCTAAAATTGTACATATATTTTTTGAAATTATACTTCATTTTACCTATACTTGTACTCTATTTATTGAAGTTTTATGCTTCAAATATTCTGAAATTGTACTTCATTTTATCTAAACTTGGACTTAAATTATCAGAATCTATTATTTAAATTTTATACTTAAAAAATTCTTCTTATTTATTTCTCAAAATTGTACTACAGTTGCTAGGGAATTATATTTCAGCTGTTATGAAACTGTACTTTACTTTATCTAAAATTATATTTCTATTTTTTGAAATCATACTTCATTTTACCAATACTAGTACTCTATTTATCGAAGTTTTACACTTCCAATATTCTGAAATTGTACTTCATTTTATCTAAACTTGTACTTCAATTATCTGAATTTATTATTTAAATTCTATACTTCAAGTGTTCTACAAATGTATTATCCAAAATTGTACTACAATTGCTAAGGATTTATACTCTAAGTGTTCAGAAATTGTACTTCTTTCTATATACAATTGTACATTAGCTTTTTGAAATTATACTTCTGTTTACTTAAACATGTACTCTAATCATTAAGGTCATATATTTCAAGTGTTCTGTAATTTGTACATCAATTACCTAAATCAATTATTTAAATTTTAAACTTCAAGTGTTCGACTAATATATTATCTAATATTGTACTACAATTGCTAAGGATTTATAATTTAAGTGTTCAGAAATTGTACTTCCTTTCATGTGAAATTGCACTTCTACTTTTGGAAATTTTATGTCAGCTTACTTAAACCTGTACTCTATTTATTAAAGTCTTATACACTTCAAATGTTCTAAAATTGTACTTCATTTTATATAAACTTGAACTTCAATTGTTTGAAACTATTATTTAAATTTTATGTATCAAAAATTATACTTCTTGATTACACAAAATTACACTACAATTGCTAGGGTTTTTTATTTCAGCTGTTATGAAACTGTACTATACTTTATCTAAAATTGTACTTCTATTTTTTGAAGTTATACTTCATTTTACCTGTACTTGTACTCTATTCATCGAAGTTTTCTACCTCAAATATTCTGAAATTGTACTTCATTTTATCTAAACATGTACTTCAATTATCTGAATTTATTTTTTAAATTCTATATATCAAATATTCTACAAATGTATTATCCAAGATTGTACTACAATTGCAAAGGATTTATACTTTATGTATTCAAAAATTGTACTTCTTTCTGTATATAATTGTACTTCATCTTTCTAAAATTATACTTCTATTTACTTAAATCTGTACTCTAATCATTAAAGTTATATACTTCAAGTTTTATGTGTAATTGCACTTCATTTTATCTAAATTTGTACACCAATTATCTAAATCAATTATTCAAATTTTAAACTTCAAGTGTTCTACTAATTTATTATCCAATATTGTACTACAATTGCTAAGGATTTACACTTTAAATAATATATTATCCAATATTCTACTTCATTAAAGTTATATACCTCAAGTGTTCTGTAATTGTACTTCATTTTATCCAAATTTATAATTCAATTATCAATATCAATTATTTAAATTTTAAACTTCAAGTGTTCGACTAATATATTATGCAATATTGTACAACAATTGCTAGGGATTTATACTTTAAGTGTTCAGAAATTGCACTACCATTTATGTGAAATTGCACTTCTGCTTTTGGAAATTTTACTTCAGCTTACTTAAACATGTACTCTATTTATTAACGTTTTATACACATCAAATGTTTCGAAATTGTACTTCATTTTACATATACTTGAACTTCAATTATCTGAATCTATTATTTAAATTTTATACTTCAAAAATTCTTCTTATCGATTTCTCAAAATTGTCCTACAGTTGCAGGGGTCTTATATGTCAGTTGTTATGAAACTGTACTTTACTTTATTTAAAATTGTACTTATTTTTTTTTGAAATTATACTTCATTTTACCTACACTTGTACTCTATTCATTGACGTTTTATGCTTCAAATATTCTGTAATTGTAATTCATTTTATCTAAACTTGTACTTCAATTATCTGAATTTATTATTTAAATTCTATACTTCAAGTGTTCTACAAATGTATTACCCAAAATTGTTCTCCAATTGCTAACGATTTAGACCTTAAGTGTTCAGAAATTGTACTTCTTTCTATACATAATTGTACTTTCAGCTTTCTGAAATTATACTTTAGTTTACTTAAACATGCTCTCTAATCATTAATGTTACATACTTCAAATGTTCTGTAATTGCACTTCTTTTTATCTAAATTTGTACATCAATTATCTAAATCAATTATTTAAATTTTAAACTTCAAGTGCTCTACTAATATATTATCCAATATTGTACTACAATTGCAAAGGATTTATACTTTAAATTTTTAGAAATTGTACTTCGTTTTATATAAATTGCACTTCCCCTTTTGGAAATTTTACTTCAACTTACTTAAACATGTACTCTATTTATTAAAGTTTTGTACACTTCAAATGTTCCGAAATTGTACATCATTTTATATGAACTTGAACTTCAATTATCTGAATCTATTATTTAAATTTTATATTTGAAAAATTATACTTCTTGATTACTCAAAATTACACTACAATTGCCAGGGTTTTATATTTCAGCTGGTATAAAACTATACTTCACTTTATCTAAAATTGTATTTCTATTTTTTGAAGTTATACTTCATTTTACCTGTACTTGTACTCTATTCATCAATGTTTTATGACTCAAATATTCGGAAACTATACTTCTTTTTATCTAAACTTGTATTTCAATTATCTAAATTTATTATTTAAATTTTATACTTCAAGTATTCTACAAATGTATTATCCAAAATTCTACTACAATTGCTAAGGATTTATACTTTAAGTGTTCAGAAATTGTGCTTCTTTTTATATATTATTGTACTTCAGTTGTTCGAAATTATTCTTTAGTTTACTTAAACCTGTGTTGTATTCATTAAAGTTATATACTTCAATTATCTAAATCTATTATTTAAATTTTAAACTTCAAGTGTTCAACTAATATATTATCCAATATTGTACTACAACTGCAAAGGATTTATAGTTTAACTGTTCAAAAATTGTACTTTCTTTTATGTGAAACTGCACTTCTCCTTTTGGAAATTTTACTTCAGCTTACTTAAACCTGTACTCTATTTATTAATGTTTTATACACATCAAATGTTCCGAAATTGTACTTCACTTTATATAAACTTGAACTTCAATTATCTGAATCTATTATTAAAATTTTACACTTAAAAAATTCTTCTTATTGATTTCTCAAAATTATACTATAGTTGCTAGGGTTTTATATTTCAGTTGTTATAAAACTGTACCTTACATTATCTAAAATTATACTTCTATTTGTTGAAATTATACTTTATTTTACAGATACATGTACTCTATTCATCGAAGTTTCATGCTTCAAATATTCTGAAATTGTACTTCATTTTATCTAAACTTGTACTTCAATTATCTGAATTTATTTTTAAATTCTATACTTCAAGCGTTCTACAAAAGTATTATTGAAATTGTACTGTAATTGCTAAGGATTTATACTATAAGGGTTCAGAAATTGTACTTGTTTTTATTTATAATTGTACTTCAGCTGTTGAAATTATACTTCAATTTACTTAAACCTATACTCTATTCATTAAAGTTATATACTTCAAGTGTTCTGTAATTGTACTTTATTTTATCCAAATTTATACTTCAATTATCAATATCTATTATTTAAATTTTAAACTTCAAGTGTTCGACTAATATATTATGCAATATTGTACAACAATTGCTAGGGGTTTATACTTTAAGTGTTCAGAAATTGCACTTCCATTTATGTGAAATTGCACTTCTGCTTTTGGAAATTTTACTTCAGCTTACTTAAACCTGTACTCTATTTATTAACGTTTTATACACATCTAATGTTTCGAAATTGTACTTCATTTTATATAAACTTGAACTTCAATTATCTGAATCTATTATTTAAATTTTATACTTAAAAAATTCTTCTTATTGATTTCTCGAAATTGTCCTACAGTTGCTAGGGTCTTATATGTCAGTTGTTATGAAACTGTACTTTACTTTATTTAAAATTGTACTTATTGTTTTTTGAAATTATACTTCATTTTACCTACACTTGTACTCTATTCATTGAAGTTTTATGCTTTAATTATTCTGTAATTGTAATTCATTTTATCTATACTTGTACTTCAATTATCAGAATTTATTATTTAAATTCTATACTTCAAGTGTTCTACAAATGTATTACCCAAAATTGTACTCCAATTGCTAACGATTTAGACCTTAAGTGTTCAGAAATTGTACTTCATTCTATACATAATTGTTCTTTCAGCTTTCTGAAATTATACTTAGTTTACTTAAACCTGCTCTCTAATCATTAATGTTACATATTTCAAATGTTTTGTAATTGTACTTCATTTTATCTAAATTTGTACATCAATTATCTAAATCAATTATTTAGATTTTAAACTTCAAGTGTTCTACTAATATATTATCCAATATTGTATTACAATTGCTAATGATTCATACTTTTAATTTTTAGAAATTGTACTTCATTTTATATAAATTGCACTTCCCTTTTGGAAATTTTACTTCAACTTACTTAAACGTGTACTCTATTTATTAAAGTTTTGTACACTTCAAACGTTCCGAAATTGTACTTCATTTTATATAAACTTGAACTTCAATTATCTGAATCTATTATTAAAATTTTATACTTCAAAAATTCTTCTTATTGATTTCTCCAAATTATACTACAGTTGCTAGGGTTTTATATTTCAGTTGTTATAAAACTGTACCTTACTTTATCTAAAAATATACTTCTATTTGTTGAAATTATACTTTATTTTACAGATACCTGTACTCTATTCATCAAAGTTTTATGCTTCAAATATTTTGAAATTGTATTTCATTTTATCTAAACTTGTACTTCAATTATTTGAATTTATTATTTAAATTCTATACTTCAAGTGTTCTACAAGTGTATTATGGAAATTGTACTGCAATTGCTAAGGATTTATACTATAAGTGTTCAGAAATTGTACTTCTTTTTATTTATAATTGTACTTCAGCTGTTTGAAATTATACTTCAATTTACTTAAACCTGTACTCTATTCATTAAAGTTATATAGTTCAAGTGTTCTGTAATTGTACTTCATTTTATCCAAATTTATACTTCATTATTTAAATTTTAAACTTCAAGTGTTTAGAAATTGCACTTCTGTTTATGTGAAATTGCACTTCTGCTTTTGGAAATTTTACTTCAGCTTACTTAAACCTGTACTCTATTTATTAACGTTTTATACACATCAAATGTTTCGAAATTGTACTTCATTTTACATATACTTGAACTTCAATTATCTAAATCTATTATTAAAATTTTATACTTAAAAAATTCTTATTATTAATTTCTCAAAATTGTCCTACAGTTGCAGGGGTCTTATATTTTAGTTGTTATGAAACTGTACTTTACTTTATTTAAAATTGTACTTATTTTGTTTTGAAATTATACTTCATTTCACCTACACTTGCACTCTATTCATTGAAGTTTTAAGCTTCAAATATTCTGAAATTGTAATTCATTTGATCTAAACTTGTACTTCAATTATCTGAATTTATTATTTAAATTCTATACTTCAAGTGTTCTACAAATGTATTACCCAAAATTGTACTACAATTGCTATGGATTTATACCTTAAGTGTTCAGAAATTGTACTTCTTTCTATACATGATTGTACTTCAGCTTTCTGAAATTATACTTCAGTTTACTTAAACCTTCTCTCTAGTCATTAAAGTTCTATACTTCAAGTTTTCTATAATTGCACTTCATTTTATCTAAATTTGCACATCAATTATCTAAATCAATTATTTAAATTTTAAACTTCAAGTGTTCTACTAATATATTATCCAATATTGTACTATAATTGCTAAGGATTTATACTTTAAATTTTTAGAAATTGTACTTCGTTTTATATAAATTGCACTTCTGCTTTTGGAAATTTTACTTCAACATACTTAAACCTGTACTCTGTTTATTAACGTTTTATACACATCAAATGTTTTGAAATTGTACTTCATTTTATATAAAGTTGAACTTCAATTATCTTAATATATTATTTAAATTTTATACTTCAAAAATTCTTCTTATTAATTTCTCGAAATTGTCCTACAGTTGCAGGTGTTTTATATTTCAGTTGTTATGAAACAGTACTTTACTTTATTTAAAATTGTACTTATTTTTTTTGAAATTATACTTCATTCTACCTGCACTTGTACTCTATTCATTGAAGTTTTATGCTTCAAATATTCTGAAATTGTAATTCATTTTATCTAAACTTGTACTTCAATTATCCGAGTTTATTATTTAAATTCTATACTTCAAGTGTTCTACAAATGTATTACCCAAAATTGTACTACAATTGCTAAGTATTTATACCTTAAGTGTTCAGAAATTGTACTTCTTTCTATACATAATTGTACATCAGCTTTCTGAAATTATACTTCAGTTACTTAAACCTGCTCTCTATTCATTAAAGTTATATACTTCAAGTGTTCTGTAATTGCACTTTGTTTTATCTAAATTTTTACATCAATTATCTAAATCAATTATTTAAATTTTAAACTTCAAGTGTTCTACTAATATATTATCCAATATTGTACTACAATTGCTAAGGATTTATACTTTAAGTTTTAAGAAATTGTACTTCCTTTTATATAAAATCGCACTTCTGCTTTTGGAAATTTTACTTCAACTTACTTAAACCTGTACTCTATTTATTAAAGCTTTATATGCTTGAAATGTTCCTTAGTTGTACTTCATTTTATATAAACTTTAACTTCAATTATCTAAATTAATTATTTAAATTTTATATTTCAAAAATTACGCTTCTTGATTACTCAAAATTACACTACAGTTGCTAGGGTTTTATATTTCTAGTGTTATGAAACTTTACTTCACTTTATCTAAAATTGTATTTCTATTTTTTAAAATTATACTTCATTTTACCTATACAAGTACTCCATTCATCGATGTTCTATACTTCAAATGTTCTGAAATTGTACTTCATTTTACCTAACTTGAACTTCAATTGTCTGAATCTATTATTTAAATTTTATACTTCAAATATTCTTCTTATTTATTTCTCGAAATTGTACTATAGTTGCTGGGGTTTTATATTTCAGCTGTTATGAAATTGTACTTTACTTTATATAAAATTGTACTTCTATTTTTTTGAAATTATACATCATTTTACCTATACTTGTACTCTATTCATTGAAGTTTTATGCATCAAATATTTTGAAATTGCACTTCAATTTATCTAAACTTGTATTTTAGTTATCTGAATTTATTATTTAAATTCTATACTTCAAGTGTTCTACAAATGTATTATCCAAAATTGTACAACAATTGCTAAGGATTTGTACTTTAAGTGTTCAGAAACAGTACTACTTTTTATATATAATTGTACTTCATCTGTTTGAAATTATACTTCAGTTTACTTAAATCTATACTCTATTCATTAAAATTATATACTTCAAGTGTTCTGTAGTTGTACTTCATTTTATCTAAATTCATAGTTCAATTATCTAATTCTATTATTTAAATTTTAAACTTCAAGTGTTCTACTAATATATTATCCAATATTGTATTACAATTGCTAAGGATTTATACTTTAAGTTTTAAGAAATTGTACTTCCTTTTATATAAAATCGCACTTCTGCTTTTGGAAATTTTACTTCAGCTTACTTAAACCTGTACTCCATTTATTAAAGTTTTATACACTTCAAATGTTTCGAAATTGTATTTCATTTTATATTAACTTGAACTTCAATTGTTTAAATCTATTATTTAAATTTTATATTTCAAAAATTACACTTCTTGATTGCTCAAAATTACACTACAGTTGCTAGGGTTTTATATTTCTTGTGTTATGAAACTTTACTTCAATTTATCTAAAATTGTATTTCTATTTTTGAAAATTATACTTCATTTTATCTATACACGTACTCTATTCGTTGATGTTCTATACTTCAAATGTTCCAAAATTGCACTTCATTTTACCTAAACGTGAACTCCAATTGTCTGAATCTGTTATTTAAATTTTATACTTCAAAAATTCTTCTTATTTATTTCTCGAAATTGTACTATAGTTGCTGGGGTTTTATATTTCAACTGTTATGATACTGTACTTTGCTTTATATAAAATTTTATTTCTATTTTTTTGAAATTATACATCATTTTACCTATACTTGTACTCTATTCATCGAAGTTTTATGCTTCAAATATTCTGAAATTGTACTTCATTTTATCTAAACTTGTACTTCAATTTTCTGAATTTATTATTTAAATTCTATACTCCAAGTGTTTTACAAATGTATTATCCAAAATTGCATGACAATGGCCTAGGATTTGTACTTTAAGTGCTCAGAAACTACACTTCTTTTTATATATAATTGCAGTTCAGCTGTTTGAAATTATATTTCAGTTTACTTAAACCTGTACTCTATTCATTAAAGTTATATACTTCAAGTGTTCTCTAATTGTACTTCATTTTATCTAAATTCATAGTTCAATTACCTAAATCAATTATTTAAATTTAAACTTCAAGTGTTCGACTAATATATTATCCAATATTGTACTACAATAGCTAAGGATTTATAATTTAAGTGTTCAAAAATTGTACTTCCTTTTATGTGAAATTGCACTTCTGCTTATGGAAATTTTACTTCAACTTACTTAAACCTGTACTGTATTTATTAAAGTTTTATACACTTCAAATGTTTCGAAATTGTACTTTATTTTATATAAACTTGAACTTCAATTATCTAAATCTATTATTTAAATTTTATACTTCAAAAATTCTTCTTATTGATTTCTCAAAATTGTCCTACAGTTGCTAGGGTCTTATATTTCAGTTGTTATGAAACTGTACTTTACTTTATTTAAAATTGTACTTATTTTTTTTTGAAATTATACTTCATTTTACCTATACTTGTACTCTATTCATTGAAGTTTTATGTTCCAAATATTCTGTAATTGTAATTCATTTTATCTATACTTGTACTTCAATTATCTGAATTTATTATTTAAATTCTATACTTCAAGTGTTC
>JACGDI010000868.1:179335-194455 GCA_014898725.1 Jacaranda copaia
CAAGAAAAGGCAAAGTATAAAACGTGTTTCCTTGAAGTTCACTTCAATTCAACTAAAATGAGGTATGAATTTGCATATAATTTGGAGGAATTGAGGAACAAATCTGGAATAAATAAAGTATAAAATATATTTTGCTGAAGTACGCTGCAATTTCAATGATAATTTGGGTACGATTTGTTAGAATTAATGTGAAAAGCAAGAAAAACAAAGTATAAAATGTGTTTCTTTGAAGTTCACTTCACTTGAATTCAATTGAAATGAGGCAGTAATTTGAGTATATTTATAAGGAATTGGGACACAAACCCGAAACAAACAAAGTATGAAATGTGTTTCGTTGCACTACACTTTGATTCCAATGACAATTTGATTACGATTTGACGGAATTGAGGAGCAAACCAAGAAAAAACAAAGTGCAAAATGTGTTTCTTTGAAATTCACTTCAATTTAACATAAACGAGGCAAGTGTTTTAGTACAATTCGATGGAATTGAGGTACAAACCCAAAATAAATAAAGTGTAAACTTTGTTTCATTGAAGTACACTTCGATTTCAATGACAATTTGTGTGTGATTCAATGGAATTATAGTGCTAACCAAGAAAAAACCAAGTATAAAATGCGTTTCTTAGAAGTTCACTTCACTTCAACCGAAAACGTGGCAAGAATTTGAGTACAATTCAAAGGAATTAAGGCGGAAACCCAGAACAAACAAAGTATATGATGTGTTTTGTTGAAGTACACTTTGATTCCAATGAGAAATTATGTTCGATTCGAAGGAATTGAAGCACAATCTAAGAGAAGACAAAGTATAAAATGTGTTTCATTGAAGTTCACATCAATTTGCGTACAAGTTGAAGAAATTGAGGTACAAATCTGGAACAAATAAAGTATAAAATGTATTTCGCTGAAGTACGCTACAATTTCAATGACAATTTGAGTACGATTTGATGGAATTGAAGTGCAAACCAAGAAAAAACAGAGTAGAAAATGTGTTTCGTTGAAATTGACTTCACTTCAACTGAAATGAGGCAAGAATTTGCGTATAATTCGAAGGAATTGAGGTGCAAATCTAGAACAAAAAATGTATAAAATGTATTTCGTTGAGGTACGCTACAATTTCAAAAGCAATTTTAGTACAATTTATTGGAATTGAAGTGAAAAGCAAGAAAAAACAAAGTATAAAATGTGTTTTTTGTAAGTTCACTTCACTTCAATTCAACTGAAACGAGGCAGTAATTTGAGTACAATTAGAAGGAATTGAGACACAAACCTAAAACAAACAAAGTATGAAATGTGTTTCGTTGGACTACACTTTGATTCCAATGATAATTTGATTATGATTTGATGGAATTAAGGAGCAAACCAAGAAAAAAATAAAGAACAAAATGTGTTTCTTTGAAATTCACTTCAATTCAACATAAACAAGGCAGGTATTTTAGTACAATTCAATGGAATTGAGGTACAAACCCGAAATAAACAAGGTGTAAATTTTGTTTCGTTGAAGTACACTTCAATTTCTATAGAAATTTATGTATTATTCGATGGAATTGTAGTGCAAACCAAGAAAAAACCAAGTATAAAATGCGTTTATTAGAAGTTCACTTCACTTCAATCGAAAATGAGGTAAGAATTTGAGTACAATTCAAAGGAAATAAGGCAGAAACCCTGAACAAACAAAGTATATGACGTGTTTTGTTGAAGTGCACTTTGATTCCAATGAGAATTTGAGTATGATTTGAAGAATTTGAAATGCAATCCAAGAAAAGGCAAAGTGTAAAATGTGTTTCGCTGAAGTTCATTTGAATTCAACTGAAATGAGATAAGGAATTTGTGTACAATTTGATAAAATTGAGTCACAAACCCGGAATAAACAAAGTATAAAATGTGTTTCATTGAAATACGTTTTGATTTCAATGACAATTTGAATACAATTTGAAGGAATTGAAGTGCAATCTAAGGAAAGGCAAAGTATAAAATGTGTTTCATTGAAGTTCACATCATTCAACTGAAATGAGGAAGGAATTTGAGTACAATTCGAAGGAATTGTGGTACAAATCCGGAACAAACAAAGTATAAAATATGTTTCGTTGAAGTACACTTCGATTTCAATAATAATTTGATTACAATTCGATGGAATTAAGGAGCAAACCAAGAAAAAATAAAGTACAAAATGTGTTTCTTCGAAATTCACTTCAATTCAACATAAAAGGGGAAGGTGTTTTAGTACAATTTGACGGAATTAAGGTACAAACTTGGAATAAACAAAGTGTAAAATGTGTTTCATTGAAATACACTTTGATTTCAATAATAATTTGAGTATGATTTGATGGAATTGAAGTGCAAACCAAGAAAAAAACAAAGTAGAAAATGTGTTTCTTTGAAGATCACTTCAATTCAACTGGAAAGAGGCAAGAATTTGTGTTCAATTTGAAGGAATTAAGGTAGAAACCCAGAACAAATAAAGTATAAATTATGTTTCATAGAAGTACACTTTGATTCCAACGACAATTCGAGTACGATTTGAAGAAATTGAAGTGCAATCCAAGAAAAGGCAAAGTGTAAAACGTGTTTCATTGAAGTTCACATCAATTCAACTAAAATGACGCTGAAATTTGAGTTTAATTCGAAGGAATTGAGGTACAAATCCGGAACAAATAGAGTATAAAATGTATTTCGTTGAAGTACGCTACAATTTCAATGACAATTTGAGTACAATTTATTGGAATTGAAGTGAAAAGCAAGAAAAAATGAAGTATAAAATTTGTTTCTTTGAAGATCACTTCAATTCAACTCGATTAAGGGAAGAATTTGAGTACAATTCGAAGGAATTGAGATAGAAACCTTGAACAAACAAAGTATAAATTGTGTTTTGTAGAAGTACACTTCGATTCCAATGACAATTTGAGTACGATTTGAAGAAATTGAAGTGTAATCTAAGAAAAGGCAAAGTATAAAACGTGTTTCGTTGAAGTTCACTTCACTTCAACTAAAATAAGGTAAGAATTTGCGTACAATTTGATGGAATTGAGGTACAAATTTGGAACAAATAAAGTATAAAATGTATTTCGCTAAAGTACGCTACAATTTCAATGACAATTTGGGTACGATTTATTAGAATTGAAGTGAAAAGCAAGAAAACATAAAGTATAAAATGTGTTTCTTTGAAGTTCACTTCACTTCAATTCAACGAAAATGAGGCAGTAATTTGAGTACAATTTGAAGAAATTAAGGTACAAATTCGCAATAAAAAAACTATAAAATATATTTCATTGAAATGCACTTCAATTTCAATGACAATTTGAGTACGATTTGATAGAATTGAAGTGCAAACCAAGAAAAAACATAGTAGAAAATGTGTTTTTTAAAGATCACTTCAATTCAACATAAATGAGGCAGGAATATTAGTACAATTCGAAGGAATTGAGGTACAAACCCAAAACAAACATAGTACAAAATGTGTTTCATTGATGTACACTTCAATTCAAACTTTAATTTGAGTTCGATTTGAAGGAATTGAAGTGCAATACAAGAAAAAGCAAAGTATAAAATGTGTTTCATTGTAGTTCACTTGAATTCAACTGAAATGAGGTGGGAATCTGAGTACAATTCAAAGGAATTGATGTACAAACTCAGAATAAACAAAGTATAAAATGTGTTTTGTTGAAATACACTTTGATTTCAATGACAATTTGAGTACGATTTGATGGAATTGAAGTGCAAACCAAGAAAAAACAAAGTATAAAATGTGTTTCTTTAAAGATCACTTCAATTCAACAGGGACGAGGCAAGAATATGAGTACAATTCGAAGGAATTGAGGTAGAAACCCTGAACAAACAAAGTATGAATTGTGTTTCATAGAAGCACACATCGATTCCAATAATAATTTGAGTACTATTTGAAGAAATTGATGTGCAATCCAAGAAGAAGCAAAGTATAAAGCGTGTTTCGATGAATTTTACTTCAATTCAACTGAAATAAGGCAAGAATTTGTGTACAATTCGAAGGAATTGAGGTACAAATTCGGAACAAATAAAGTATAAAATGTATTTCATTGAAGTACGCTACAATTTCAATGACAATTTGAGTATAATTTATAGGAATTGAAGTGAAACGCAAGGAAAAATAAAGTATAAAATGTGTTTTTTTGAAGTTCACTTCACTTCAATTCAACTGAAACGAGGCAGTAATTTGAGTACAATGAGAAGGAAATGAGACACATACCCGAAACAAACAAAGTATGAAATGTGTTTTGATGAACTACACTTGGATTCCAATGACAATTTGATTACGATTTGATGGAATTGAGGAGCAAACCAAGAAAAAACAAAGTACAAAATGTGTTTTTTTGAAATTCACTTCAATTCAACATAAACGAAGCAGGTGTTTTAGTACAATTCGATGGAATTGAGGTACAAACCCAGAATAAACAAAGTGTAAATTGTGTTTCATTGAAGTACACTTCGATTTCAATGATAATTTGAGTATGATTCGACGGAATTGTAGTGCAAACCAAGAAAAAACAAAGTATAAAATGTGTTTCTTTGAAGGTCACTTCAATTCAACTGGAACGAGGCAAGAATTTAGGTACAATTTGAAGGAATTGAGGTAGAAACCCAGAACAAACAATGAATGAATTGTGTTTCATTGAAGTACACTTCGATTCCAGTAAGAATTTGAGTACGATTTGAAGGAATTGAAATGTAATCTAAGAAAAGGTAAAGTATAAAATGTGTCTCGTTGAAGTCACTTGAATTCAACTAAAATGAGGCAAGAATTTGAGTCCAATTCAAAGGAATTGAGTAACAAATCTAGAACAAATAAAGTATAAAATGTATATCGTTGAAGTACGCTATGATTTCAATGATAATTTGTGTACGATTTATTGGGATTGAAGTGAAAAGCAAGAAAAAACAAAGTATAAAATATGTTTCTTTGGAGTTCACTTCAATTCAACTAAAACGAGGCAGTAAATTGAGTATCATTCAAAGGAATTGTCATAAAAACCGAAACAAACAATGTATAAAATATGTTTCGTTGAAGTACACTTTGATTCCAATGACAATTTGATTACGATTTGATGTAATTGAGGAGCAAACCATAATTGTACTTCAGCTGTTTGAAATTATACTTCAGTTTACTTGAACTTGTACTCTATTTATTAAAGTTATATACTTCAAGTGTTCTGCAATTGTGCTTCATTTTATCTAAATTCATACTTCAATTATCTAAATCTATTATTTAAAATTTAAACTTCAAGTGTTCAACTAATATATTATCCAATATTGTACTATAATGGCTAAGCATTTATACTTTAAGTGTTCAGAAATTGTACTTCCTTTTATGTGAAATTGCACTTCTACTTTTGGAAATTTTACTTCAGCTTACTTAAACATGTACTCTATTTATTAAAGTTTTAAACACTTCAAATGTTCCGAAATTGAAATTGTACTTCATTTTATATTAACTTGAACTTCAATTATCTGAATCTATTATTTAAATTTTATATTTCAAAAATCACACTTCTTGATTACTCAAAATTACACTACAGTTGCTAGGGTTTTATATTTCTAGTATTATGAAACTGTACTTCACTTTATCTAAAATTGTATTTTTATTTTTTCAAATTATACTTCATTTTACCTATACAAGTACTCTATTCATTGATGTTCAGTACTTCTAATATTCCCAAATTGTACATCATTTTTTCTAAACTTGAACTTAAATTATCAAAATCTATTATTTAAATTCTATACTTCAAAAATTCTTCTTATTGATTTCTCAAAATTGTACCACAGTTGCTAGGGTTTTATATTTCGACTGTTATGAAACTGTACTTTACTTTATCAAAAATTGTACTTCTATTTTTTGAAATTATACTTCATTTTACCGATACTTGTACTCTATTCATTGAAGTTTTATGCTTCAAATATTTTGAAATTGTACTTCATTTTATCTAAACTTGTACTTCAATTATCTGAATTTATTATTTAAATTCTATGCTTCAAGTGTTCTACAAATGTATTACCCAAAATTGTACTACAATTGCTATGGATTTATACCTTAAGTGTTCAGAAATTGTACTTCTTTCTATACATAATTGTCCTTTAGCTTTCTGAAATTATACTTCAGTTTCCTTAAACCTGTACTCTAATCATTAAGGTCATATACTTCAAGTGTTCTGTAATTGCACTTCATTTTATCTAAATTTGTACATCAATTACCTAAATCAATTATTTAAATTTTAAATTTCAAGTGTTCGACTAATATATTATCCAATATTGTACTACAATTGCTAAGGATTTATACTTTAAGTGTTCAAAAATTGCACTTCCTTTTATGTAAATTGCACTTCTGCTTTTGGAAATTTTACTTCAGCTTACTTAAACCAATACTCTATTTATTAAAGTTTTATACACTTCAAATGTTCCGAAATTGTACCTCATTTTATATAAACTTGAACTTCAATTGTTTGAAACTATTATTTAAATTTTATGTTTTAAAAATTATACTTCTTGATTACTCAAAATTATAATACAATTGCAAGGGTTTTATATTTCAGTTGTTATGAAACTGTACATTACTTTATCTAAAATTGTACTTCTATTTTTTAAAGTTATACTTCATTTTACTTGTACTTGTACTCTATTCATCGAAGTTTTATGCCTCAAATATTCTGAAATTGTACTTCATTTTATCTAAATATGTACTTCAATTATCTGAATTTATTTTTTAAATTCTATACTTCAAGTACTCTACAAATGTATTATCCAAAATTGTACTACAATTGCTAAGGATTTACACTTTATGTATTCAGAAATTGTATTTCTTTCTATATGTAATTGTACTTCAGCATTCTGAAATTATACCTCTGTTGACTTAAACCTGTACTCTAATCATTAAAGTTATATACTTCAAGTGTTCTGTAATTGCACTTCATTTTATCTAAATTTGTACATCAATTATCTAAATCAATTATTTAAATTTTAAACTTCAAGTGTTCTACTAATATATTATCTAATATTGTACTACAATTGCTAAGGATTTATACTTTAAATTTTTAGAAATTGTACTTCATTTTGTTTAAATTGCACTTTTGCTTTGTTTTATATAAATTGCACTTCTGCTTTTGGAAATTTTACTTCAACTTACTTAAACTTGTACTCTATTTATTAAAGTTTTGTACACTTCAAATGTTCCGAAATTGTACTTCATTTTATATAAACTTGAACTTCAATTATCTGAATCTATTATTTAAATTTTATATTTCAAAAATTATACTTCTTGATTACTCAAAATTACACTACAATTGCTAGGGTTTTATATTTCAGCTGTTATAAAACTGTACTTCACTTTATCTAAAATAGTACGTCTATTTTTTGAAGTTATACTTCATTTTACCTGTACTTGGACTGCATTCATCGAAGTTTTTTGCTTCAAATATTCTGAAATTGTACTTCTTTTTATCTAAACTTGTACTTCAATTATCTAAATTTATTATTTAAATTCTATACTTCAAGTATTCTACAAATGTATTATCCAAAAGTGTACTACAAATTGCTATGGATTTATACTTTAAGTGTTCAGAAATTGTACTTCTTTTTATTTGTAATTGTACTTCAGTTGTTCGAAATTATACTTAAGTTTACTTAAACCTGTGTTGTATTCATTAAAGTTATATACTTCAATTATTTAAATCTATTATTTAAATTTTAAACTTCAAGTGTTCGACTAATATATTATCCAATATTGTACAATAATTGCAAAGCATTTATAGTTTAAGTGTTCAGAAATTGTACTTCCATTTATGTGAAATTCCATTTCTCCTTTTGGAAATTTTACTTCAGCTTACTTAAACATGTACTCTATTTATTAAAGTTTCATACACATCAAATGTTCCGAAATTGTACTTCACTTTATATAAACTTGAACTTCAATTATCTGAATCTAATATTAAAATTTTATACTTTAAAAATTCTTCTTATTGATTTCTCAGAATTATACTACAGTTGCAAGGATTTTATATTTCAGTTGTTGTAAAACTGTACTTTACTTTATCTAAAATTATACTTCTATCTGTTGAAATAATACTTTATTTTACAGATACTTATACTCTATTTATCGAAGTTTTATGCTTCAAATATTTTGAAATTGTACTTCATTTTATCTAAACTTGTACTTCAATTATCTGAATTTATTATTTAAATTCTATACTTCAAGTGTTCTACAAATGTGTTATGAAAATTGTACTACAATTGCTATGGATTTATACTATAAGGGTTCAGAAATTGTACTTCTTTTTATTTATAATTGTACTTCATCTGTTTGAAATTAGACTTCAGTTTACTTAAACCAATACTATATTCATTAAAGTTATATACTTCAAGTGTTCTGTAATTGTACTTCATTTGATCTAAATTTATACTTCAATTATCAATATCTATTACTTAAATTTTAAGCATCAAGTGTTGGACTAATATATTAGCAATATTGTACAACAATTGCTAAGGATTTACACTTTATGTATTCAGAAATTGTACTTCTTTCTATATGTAATTGTACTTCAGCATTCTGAAATTATACTTCTGTTGACTTAAACCTGTACTCTAATCATTAAAGTTATATACTTCAAGTGTTCTGTAATTGCACTTCATTTTATCTAAATTTGTACATCAATTATCTAAATCAATTATTTAAATTTTAAACTTCAAGTGTTCTACTAATATATTATCCAATATTGTACTACAATTCCTAAGGATTTATACATTAAATTTTTAGAAATTGTACTTCGTTTTATTTAAATTGCACTTTTGCTTTGTTTTATATAAATTGCACTTCTGCTTTTGGAAATTTTACTTCAACTTACTTAAACTTGTACTCTATTTATTAAAATTTTCTACACTTCAAATGTTCCGAAATTGTACTTCATTTTATATAAACTTGAACTTCAATTATCTGAATCTATTATTTAAATTTTATATTTCAAAAATTATACTTCTTGATTACTCAAAATTACACTACAATTGCTAGGGTTTTATATTTCAGCTGTTATAAAACTGTACTTCACTTTATCTAAAATAGTACATCTATTTTTTGAAGTTATACTTCATTTTACCTGTACTTGGACTGCATTCATCGAAGTTTTTTGCTTCAAATATTCTGAAATTGTACTTATTTTTATCTAAACTTGTACTTCAATTATCTAAATTTATTATTTAAATTCTATACTTCAAGTATTCTACAAATGTATTATCCAGAATTGTACTACAATTGCTAAGAATTTATACTTTAACTGTTCAGAAATTGTGCTTCTTTTTATATATAATTGTACTTCAGTTGTTTGAAATTATACTTTAGTTTACTTAAACCTGTGCTGTATTCATTAAAGTTATGTACTTCAATTATCTAAATCTATTATTTAAATTTTAAACTTCAAGTGATCGACTAATATATTATCTAATATTGTAATACAATTGCAAAGGATTTATAGTTAAGTGTTCAGAAATTGCACTTCCTTTTATGTGAAATTGCACTTCTCCTTTTGGAAATTTTACTTTATATAAACGGAATTGTACTTCATTTTATATACACTTGAACTTCAATTATCTAAATCTATTATTTAAATTTTATACTTCAAAAATTCTTCTTATTGATTTCTCGAAATTGTCCTACAGTTGCAGGGGTTTCATATTTCAGTTGTTATGAAACTATACTTTACTTTATTTAAAATTGTACTTATATTTTTTGAAATTATACTTCATTTTACCTACACTTATACTCTATTCATCGAAGTTTTATGCTTCAAATATTTTGAAATTGTAATTCATTTTATCTAAACGTGTACTTCAATTATCTAAATTTATTATTTTAATTCTATGCTTCAAGTGTTTTACAAATGTATTACCAAAAATGGTACTACAATTGCTAAGGATTTATATCTTAAGTGTTCAGAAATTGTACTTCTTTCTATACATAATTGTACTTCAGCTTTCTGAAATATACTTCAGTTTACTTAAACCTACTCTCTAATCATTAAAGTTATATACTTCAAGTGTTCTGTAATTGCACTTCATTTTATCTAAATTTTTACATCAATTATCTAAATCAAGTATTTAAATTTTAAACTTCAAGTGTTCTACTAATATATTATCCAATATTGTACTTCAATTGCTAAGGATTTATACTTTAAGTTTTAAGAAGTTGTACTTCCATTTATATAAAATCGCACTTCTGCTTTTGGAAATTTTACTTCAGCTTACTTAAACCTATGCTCTATTTATTAAAGCTTCATATGCTTCAAATGTTCCATAGTTGTACTTCATTTTATATAAACTTGAACTTCAATTATCTGAATCAATTATTTAAATTTTATATTTCAAAAATTACACTTCTTGATTACTCAAAATTACACTACAGTTGTTAGGGTTTTATATTTCTAGTGTTATGAAACTTTACTTCACTTTATCTAAAATCGTATTTCTATTTTTTAGAATTATACTTCATTTTACCTGTACAAGTAGTCTATTCATCGACGTTCTATACTTCAAATGTTTCGAAATTGTACTTCATTTTACCTAAACTTGAACTTCAATTGTCTGAATCTATTATTTAAATTTCATACTTCAAAAATTCTTCTTATTTATTTCTTGAAATTGTACTATAGTTGCTGGGGTTTTGTATTTCAGCTGTTATGAAACTGTACTTTACTTTATATAAAATAGTACTTCTATTTTTTTGAAATTATACATCATTTTACCTATACTTGTACTCTATTCATCGAAGTTTTATGCTTCAAATATTCTAAAATTGTAATACATTTTATCAAAACTTGTACTTCAATTATTTGAATTTATAATTTAAAATCTATACTTCAAGTATTCTACAAATGTATTATACAAAATTGTATGACAATTGCTAAGGATTTGTACTTTAAGTGTTTAGAAACTGTACTTCTTTTTATATATAATTGTACTTCAACAGTTTGAAATTATACTTCACTTTACTTAAACTTGTACTCTATTCATTAAAGTTATATACTTCAAGTGTTCTGTAATTGTACTTCATTTTATATAAATTCATAGTTCAATTATCTAAATCTATTATTTAAATTTTAAACTTCAAATGTTCGACTAATATATTATCTAATATTGCACTGCAATTGCTAAGGATTTATACTTTAAGTGTTCAGAAAACGTACTTCCTTTTATGTTAAATTGCACTTCTGGTTTTGAAAATTATACTTCAGCTTACTTAAACTTGTACTCCATTTATTAATGTTTTACACACTTCAAATGTTCCGAAATTGTGCTTCATTTTATATTAACTTGAACTTCAATTGTTTGAATCTATTTAAATTTTATATTTCAAAAATTACACTTCTTGATTGCTTAAAATTACACTACAGTAGTTAGGGTTTTATATTTCTAGTGTTATGAAACTGCACTTCACTTTATCTAAAATCGTATTTCTATTTTTTCAAATTATACTTCATTTTACCTATACAAGTACTCTATTCATCCATGTTCAATACTTCAAATATTCCCAAATTGTACTTCATTTTTTCTAAACTTGAACTTAAATTATTAAAATCTATTATTTAAATTTTATACTTCAAAAATTCTTCTTATTGATTTCTCAAATTTGTACCACAGTTGCTGGGGTTTTATATTTCGACTGTTATGAAACTGTACTTTACTTTATCTAAAATTGTATTTCTATTTTTTGAAATTATACTTCATTTTACCGATACTTGTACTCTATTGATCGAAGTTTTACGCTTCAAATATTCTGAAATTTGTACTTCAGTTATCTAAATCTATTATTTCAATTTTAAACTTCAAGTGTTCGACTATTATATTATCCAATATTGTGATACAATTGCTACGGATTTATACTTTAAGTGTTCAGAAATTGTACTTCCTTTTATGTGAAATTGCACTTCTGCTTTTGGAAATTTTATTTCAGCTTACTTAAACCTATACTCTATATATTAACGTTTTATTCACATCAAATGTTCTGAAATTGTACTTCATTTTATGCAAACTTGAACTTCAATTATCTAAATCTATTATTTAAATTTTATACTTCAAAAATTCTTCTTATTGATTTCTCGAAATTGTCCTACAGTTGCAGTGGTTTTATATTTCAGTTATTATGAAACTGTACTTTACTTTATTAAATACTGTACTTATATTTATTAAAATTATACTTCATTTTACCTATACTTGCACTCTATTCATCGAAGTTTTATGCTTCAAATATTTTGAAATTGTAATTCATTTTATTTAAACTTGTACTTTAATTGTCTGAATTTATTATTTTAATTCTCTACTTCAAGTGTTCTACAAATATATTACCCAAAATTGAACTACAATTGCTAAGGATTTATACCTTAAGTGTTCAAAAATTGTACTTCTTTCTATACATAATTGTACTTCAGCTTTCTGAAATTATACTTCAGTTTACTTAAACCGGCACTCCAATCATTAAAGTTATATACTTTAAGTGTTCTGTAATTGCACTTCATTTTATCTAAATTTTTACATCAATTAACTAAATCAAGTATTTAAATTTTAAACTTCAAGTGTTCTACTAATATATTATCCAATATTGTACTACAATTGCTACGAATTTATACTTTAAGTTTTAAGAAATTTTACTTCTATTTATATAAAATCGCACTTCTGCTTTTGGAAATTTTACTTCAGCTTACTTAAACCTGTGCTCTATTTATTAAAGCTTTATATGCTTCAAATGTTCCATAGTTGTACTTCATTTTATATAAATTTGAACTTCAAATGTCTGAATGTATTATTTAAATTTTATATTTCAAAAATTACACTTCTTGATAACTCCAAATTACACTACTGTTGCTAAGGTTTTATATTTTTAGTGTTATGAAACTGTACTTCACTTTATCTAAAATCGTATTTCTATTTTTTCAAATTATACTTCATTTTACCCGCACAAGTATTCTATTCATCGATGTTCAAAACTTCAAATGTTCCGAAATTGTGCTTCATTTTATCCAAACTTGGACTTAAATTATCTGAATCTATTATTTAAATTTTATACTTCAAAAATTCTTCTTATTGATTTCTCAAAATAGTGCTACAGTTGTTGGGGTTTTATATTTCGGCTGTTATGAAACTGTACTTTACTTTATCTAAAATTGTACTTCTATTTATTGAAATTATACTTCATTTTACCGATACTTGTACTCTATTCATCGAAGTTTTATGCTTCAAATATTCTGAACTTGTACTTCATTTTATCTAAACTTGTACTTCAATTATCTGAATTTATTATTTAAATTCTTACTTCAAGTGCTCTACAAATGTACTATCCAAAATTGTATGACAATTGCTAAGGATTTGTACTTTAAGTGTTCAGAAACTGTACTTTTTTTATATATAGTTGCACTTCAGCCGCTTGAAATTATATTTCAGTTATTTAAACCAGTACTCAATTCATTAAAGATATATACTTCAAGTGTTCTATAATTATACTTCATTTTATCTAAATTCATAGTTCATTTATTTAAATCTATTATTTAAATTTTAAACTTCAAATGTTCGACTAATATATTATTTAATATTGTACTACAATTGCTAAGGATTTATACTTTAAGTTCTAAGAAAATGCACTTCGTTTTATATAAAATTGCACTTCAGCTTTTGGAAATTTTACTTTAGCTTACTTAAACCTGTACTCTATTTATTAAAGCTTTATATGCTTCAAATGTTCCGTTGTTGTACTTCATTTTATATAACCTTGAACTTCAATTGTCCAAACCTATTATTTAAATTTTATATTTCAAAAATTACGCTTATTGATTGCTTAAAATTACACTACAGTTGTTAGGGTTTTATATTTCTAGTGCTACGAAACTGTACTTCACTTTATCTAAAATCATATTTTTATTTTTTCAAATTATACTTCATTTTACCTATACAAGTACTCTATTCATCCATGTTCAATACTTCAAATGTTCCCAAATTGTACTTCATTTTATCTAATCTTGGACTTAAATTATCTGAATCTATTATTTAACTTTTATACTTTAAAAATTCTTCTTATTAATTTCTCAAAATAGTACTATAGTTGCTGGGGTTTTATATTTCGGTTGTTATGAAACTGTACTTTACTTTACCTAAAATTGTAATTCTATTTTTTGAAATTACACTTCATTTTACCGATTCTTGTACTCTATTCATCGAAGTTTTATGCTTCTAATATTCTGAAATTGTAAATCATTTTATCTAAACTTGTACTTCAATTATCTGAATTTATTAATTAAATTCTATACTTCAAGTTTTCTATAAATGTATTATCCAAAATTTTACTACAATTGCTAAGGATTTATACTTTAAGTGTCTAGAAATTGTACTTCCTTCTACAAATAATTGTACATCAGCTTTTTGAAATCATACTTCAGTTCACTTCCGCCTGTACTCTAATTATTAAAATCATATACTTTAAGTGTTCTGTAATTGCACTTCATTTTATCTAAATTTGTACATCAATTATCTAGATCAATTATTTAAATTTTAAACTTCAAGTGTTCGACTAATATATTATCCAATATTGTACTACAATTGCTAAGGATTTATACTTTAAGTGTTCAAAAATTGCACTTCCTTTTATGTAAATTGCACTTCCGCTTTTGGAAATTTTACTTCAACATACTTAAACCTGTACTTTATTTATTAAAGTTTTATACACTTTAAATGTTCCAAAATTGTACTTCATTTTATATTAACTTGAACTTCAATTGTCTGAATCTATTATTGAAATTTTATACTTCAAGAATTCTTCTTATTTATTTCTCGAAATTGTACTATAGTTGCTGGGGTTTTATATTTCAGCTGTTATGAAATTGTAGTTTACTTTATATAAAATTGTATTTCTATTTTTTAAATTATACATCATTTTAAATATACTTGTACTCTACTCATCAAAGTTTTACGCTTCAAATATTCTGAAATTGTACTTCATTTTATCTAAACTTGTACTTCATTTATCTAAATTTTTTATTTAAAGTCTATACTTCAAGTGTTCTACAAATGTATTATCCAAAATTGTATGACAATTGCTAAGGATTTGTACTTTAAGTGTTCAGAAAC
>JACGDI010000873.1:0-29358 GCA_014898725.1 Jacaranda copaia
TCATGATCGGGGTTTGGTAGTCATTTGCTGCCCAGATCTCGGGACTGTGCCACGTGGCGCAATCTCCTATATTCCTAGATAGTCACATCAGTAGGAGCGTGCCTTTGCCAGAGTTGTTGGCAGGGTTGTCAGGGTTGGTAGAAGCGGTTACATTCGTTGGCAGCAGTCACATCTGCTGCCACGTATAATTATTGCTTAAAGGTTCAACTTGTCCCATTTGCAATCGAGGGTCGATTCATGTCGACCAAGCTTAGATGATAAGTTTGGTAGTAGCCTCCAGGTCGATATAGGTCGACCGCGCGGCTTACCATACGGGGTCGATACTAGTCGACCAGACTGACTTGCCTCTGAGCTTAGTGGGCTGTCTCATTTGTAGAAGGGCCTATTGGGCGTGTTGGGCTATCCCATATCACAGGAGATGGTTTTCATAAGCCACCAGCAATTCTTTGGCATCATTTCCAAACCTCAATATGTACTTCTCCACAAACTTCTCATCTGACAAAATTAACATGGATATAAAACTTGGCTCCTTTTCTAAAAGATTCCTTGACTTTATCATCTCAAGAATTTTGTATCGTGGAATCATTCTCTTCTCCACACTAAACATCAAAATAAATGGTTTGCCTACAAGCACTGACTTATTGAGCATAAGAGTGTGCAGGAAGAACTAAAGGCCACGTCTCAATTTTGCCTCTGATGTACTAATGAGAACTGGTGACTTCATAAACATTTCATTGCCTTGATCCCCAGAGAAACCAAAACTCTGCAGCACTTCATGCTTCCTCTTGATAGTCTCAACATTATGGCAATAAAGAGCCAAAATACCATAAACCAGCATTCTTGAACCCATTTTCAAACCCATTCTTGTAGCACATGAAACAAGAAATTTGAGTTCTGCTTCACGGATAGAGAAGAGCCTAGGCTCTCTTCTCAACAGCATGATCAATTGAGAACCAACAATCCCACAACTTCTTAGATAGTTAATGCTAGAACTCAATCTTGAATCCTTGCCAACTGTACCTCGAAAGTATACAAAACATGAGGTCAGTAATATTACCATTACTTTTTCGACTTCCCTCAAGTTCAAGAACTTTCTTGATTACCCCGATGCCAGGCTTTAGCGTTTTATCCAAACTAGAAGTCAATAGAGAGGGATTCTTGGAGATGAGCATACCCAAATGAGGTCCAGCTAGACCCAGTTCTTGATAGAATTTGATCTTTGGTTTGAGAATCTTTTCAACATCAGCAAATAGAATTGAAGGTTGATTTTGGACTGAGGACTGGATTTGCGTATCAGAAAAACCAAGAGCTTTAAAGAAATGGACTACTGCTTCAGGCTTTGCAGAAGAATTGATGTGTGTAAACTGGCTAGAGACTGCAACTGCTTTGGCCTTGGGAAATTTTAGAGAGTTGGTGAGGTAGTTAGCTAAAACAAAGATTTCAGAATTTAGGTGTGGAGTTGTGGTGTAGGCCCTATTCTCAGATGCTGTATATAAAGAACTAATGAGAAAGAGAAGCGGTTTGTAGGGGTCCCAGTGACAATGGTGTGATACAGAAGTTATGGAAAGAGAGCGGAATTGAGAAGCCAACTTAAAGTTTAGCATTACGTTTCACAACTGCAGAGAATGAGATGCTCGGATTTTGTAAGCAAACGAAACAGAGATTAAGTGTATATCCTGCAGCACACGAAAATAAGAAAAATTCGGCTCTGAATAACAATGGAATCAAGTGATCTGGGAGATGGTTAACAGAAGCAGAAAGAGGGGAGTTTTAGATAGGATAACATTTGAAACTCTTCAACATTAGATATTCAAAGAAAAGTAAGATCAGACTGATAGTTTTCCAATGAATAACAAAACAGTGAGCAAAATTCAGAAAACTATAAATAACTCTAGAAACTACAGAAGTTGATGGACCCTATACCTATACTAGTCATTTCCAGCAATACTTCATATAAATGCTAGCATAATAGACCATTAGAAATAATTAAGAATTGAGGACTGAGAAAAAAGAGAGAATTGAATCCTACCAACCAATACACTCACACAGACCACGCATCAAACACCTTGTAGGCACTCCCAACTGGACACACGAGAATCCACAATCAACACTCAGCTCAGCTGCTGCCACTCAACTCAAACCAACCGTCGTGCCAGAAAACAGCGCCATTTCAGCGCCCGCGCAGCGAAAAGGCGGCCTAAATATAACTGAAATACACACACACACACACACACACACACATTGATTTACGCACTCATTGTCATCCATATAGCAGTCCCAGAATTCTTCAAGATAGCAAGATGTCAACTTATTCTTCGAAAAACACATAATCTTCCATAATCTCAAATCAAGAAAAACGATTATAGAACTAATTAACCAACAAGAAATAGTATTCTGACCTTTAATACAGGATAATGAAAAGCCCAAGAAACCGCCTTTCTTCACCCTTACTCTCAGTAAATCTTCCCAAGTCCTCATTCTCTTAAAATTGAGAGAACCCACAAAGCACACTGTCCGGAGAGCAAACTTGAGTCCATAGTAGGTCTGCAGCTAGACTGCTGCTAATCAATTTTGTTTCTTTCTTCCCTCTTTTCCTTTTGCTCCCCTTTTCTATGCAATCAATATATGTACGTATGCTAAATGGTTTTTCAGATCAAACATAAAAGTAAGCTGGGATGGCAAAATGACTCCGGGTAAAATCAGAATTCGACAATTCGTCCATGGCAAGTTCTAAAATTGTAAATGAATGTTGGGTTTTAATTTTTGTGAATTCCAACCCAATCAAATTCGAATAAGTAGATATCACTTATAAAAGAATTTTATTTGTTTTATATGCAATTTCTAATATATATTTATATGAATTTAAAAAAATTACATATTACAAATACAGTTGCCATAATAAAAGATTTATACATTCAATATATATTAAAATAACAAACATTTTAGTAATTTATAATTTTTCAAAAACTAAAACATGCATATATAAATTTTTAAATAAGTAGTTTATTGCTAGTAATACTATTTTTTCATATTCAAGAAGTTATTATAATATTATTTTTTAATTTTTTTAAAAATATTCTTAAAATTATAATACAGCTCTAGTAATTTTTTGAGGTCCTGAATTTGAGGAGGTGTTGATTTTGTATTTTGACAAAACCAATCAATCATCACCCCAAAAATAAATGATAAAAATAATTTAATATATTATTATCTTATAATACAATTTAGACTCTTGAATTTTGGCATATTCATCAAATACTTTCGAATATAAAATTTAAAACCATACCTTCAAATTCAAAGTCAAACTTGAAACATTAAATTTTAAATAATGAAAAAATTGGAGATCAAATATAGAAATACATTTATCTATACCATACAAAAATGAAATCTCTTTTATTTTATGTACTAAAAATAGCGGTTACACCAATGTTGCATTAAATTTTGATCCACTAATTGTTCTTTTGATTTTTAACTTTTAAAATGCCTCTCTCCCTCAATGTAAAATGACAAAAGCAAAACCAATATGTAATGTATAGTAGTTATGATTGTGATTGCTTATAGAATTTTATCTCATGTTTGATGTTTTAAAAATTTTGAAGTTATCTTAATGTTTTTAATATATAAAAATTAGATATGAGGTTGTAAACGATTGTGGGATAAAAAGAAAAATTGTAATTTTAGTCTACCAATTATTGTCTGTTTTGATTTTACTCTATTTTGATATGAAGTTAGCACATTTAATTTATTTTGGACAAAAATTTAGCATATTTAGTTTAATATTTTGCAAATTTGGTTCATCGGGTTGAAAAATTTTCAATTGAACCCCACAATGCCTAATCAACTTCAATGGAGCTTAAAATTTGGGAGTTTCTCACCATTTGTCATGTTGATCCATGTCACCTACCATATGTGTTGCCAAGTCACTTTAACCTATTAATAAAAATTGCACTAAGCTTATCAATTAAAAAATAATTAAAATATTAAATATATACATGCATTTATAAAAATATCATATATAGATATATATAAACATATCATATATACATATGAAAAATGAATAAATAAAAATTAATTGATAAAAAAAATAAATAAGAATAATAAAAGCCTAAAGTAATATTATCTATTCAATATTGTTACATATTTAAAATAATTTATATAAGTAATTAAATTTATTTAATAATATTAAATAATAATTATATTGTTTATTAATTAAGATAATTTTAAAATAATAAATATATCTCAATAATTTAATTAAATATTAAAAAAATATACTAAATAACTTACCTCCTTCCTCCCTAACCCCTCCTCACAACCCCCCACAGCCCACCCACATACGCACCCATTATCGCCCCTGCTTCATTCCCCCGCCCTTGCTGCAGACCAACTTCATCCAACATCCCCCCGCCCCACACCTCTCCCCTTCCCCTCCACACCTAAACTCCACCCCCAGCCATAAATTTCGGCGGTGGCCACAGCACCGACTGTTACAAGTACGGCAGCCGCCAGATCTGGTGGGCAATGGAGAAGGTGGGTGGGAGGGTTTCATTTTGTGTGTGTATATGTATTATGTATATACATATACATATGTGTATATATATAATATTTTTGTTTTTGGTTTCAATCGTGCTGTTTTTGTGTCTCTCTCTCTGTATATTTTGGTGCATTTTTCGATTTTTGGCTATCTTTTCCCTTTTTTTTTCTTGAATTTCAGTCATTATGGTGATATGGTAGTTGACAATGATGATAATGTGCAGCTAAGTAACAAATGTCACAAAATCTCTAAAAGTCCTGACCAATGTTGAGTAAGCAATTTTCTAGTCCGATGGACCAAATATGTAAAAAAAATTGGTGAAAATATGTTAATTTTTGGTGTAAAATAGACAAAATGTGCTAATTTCATATCAAAATGGAATGAAATATAAATAGGTAATAGTTGGTGGACTAAAATTATAATTTTTATTGAAATAAAGTGTTATAATTATAGTAATGTGATATGTTGATATAATTTAATGTTATAAATGATTGCGAAATTATTTTTGAGATATGTTTGATAAACTTATTTGAAATAATGAAATTATTGTATGAGATTTATTTTTTTTTGTTTTAAGTTGCTTGGAATTCAAAATAAATTAATAATTTACAATAAATTTTTAATTTTAATAAATTGATTTTTTCCTTTAACTCTTATCAAAATATCGTTTATGAATAAATCTATTTTTTTATTTATTTGGTAGTAATAATATATTAAAAAAACTAAAAAAATCTATAAATATGTAAATTGAAAATATTTTTTTTCTAAAATGTGAAAAAAACCTATCGTGTATTAATAAATTAATTTTTGGTGTTTTGGGTTTGTTTAAAATTTATGATGCAGAAAATTTTATAAATATTTTATAAATTCACTAAATCAATTTTTTAAAGTTAAAATATATGTCCTGCATTAATACATCGAATTTTGCTGAAATTTGGTTTCTTTGAGATTTATAATATAGACAAAATTTATATTTTAAAATTTTAATAAATTACAATTTTTTAAAAGTTTAATTGGACTTTTTAAAATTTATTTTTTATAATTACGAAATTAAATGGAACACATATTGTCGAAAACTAACTTGTACACTATGCTATTTATTTTGTACCTTACTCTGTCAATGTATGAAGAACATGACCATTATTATTTACATAACTCATTTGGATATTATTTACGTACCTTTTTTTTGTTTTATATTGTGAATTAAATTTTAACAAATCTCATTAATCGGATTGGTTAGAAATTCAGTTTTTATTTTTTATTTATTCATGAAATAATTTAAAAGATATGTATCACATAATTTTGGCATTTTGTCTTTTTTTTTTTTGGCTATGCAAATTTATTTTTAAAAATTATGTTTAAAAAAATAAATAAAAAGATAAATTAATATATTTAATATATTTGATACTTTTTATAAAATGGACAATCAAATCTTTTCTAAATTGAGAGAAACTAAATCCCACCACAAAAGTTTTTTAAGATTATCATGAATTTAGTTTTAATAAATTTCAAATTCATTGGATTTATCAAAAAATGATAAAAATAAATGAATCAAAACTTTTATTGATATTTTTTTTATTTTGTAAAAGTAAAAAACTTGCATTTCATTAAAAATGACAATATTAATTATTGTCAACTAATTCAAAATTATGTTTGGCCAATAAGGTTTGACTGTTATTTAAAAAAAAAAATTGACCACACTTCTCATTATGGGAACTAAAAAGTTATTTTAAGAATATTTATATTCCTATAATTGAAAGTGAAATAAGACCAAATTTCAGAATCTAATAGTAAAAAATTTTCTATTCTTATATTATGTTAGTATATAATTTGATTTTGAAATCTTATATTTTTACTAATAAGATATGTACTTTTTAAATTCAAATAAAAACAAAATATTTTAATTAATTCTTAGAGTATTCTTCTTCTTCATTATAAATATATAAATAAAATTTAGACATAATTGAATATATAGTATTTAAAATTATCACATAAAAATACAAACTTAAAATTTTTTAAACTTATATAATAATATTTAAATTATCTATAATAAATTTAAATAAATATCTAATGCTTAATAAATTTAGAAATACACATTTTCATACAATTTTAAATTGAAAAAAAAGACTTAAAGTAATAACTCAGTATTAACAAAGCATAAAAAATATTAAAACAAAAAAAAGACAAAAACAAACAAACAAACAAACAAACAAGGAAAGAAACAAATAAAAAAGAAACAAATAGGTGAGCACTTCACCTATCAACCTACTCTCCCCACCATTTTCAGTTTTCGAACACAAAGCCCAAGATTGCCCCTAAATCTTAAAGAACCAAAAAATAATCTTACATCCAAGCTAACATTGCTCTGCATTTGAAAGTCAGGAAAATGAGAGAAATTCTATAAGCAATTGCCGGTTATATTTCTCATTTCGAACTTCTAGCTTAGGAATTATTTATCATATATAAATTTATATAATTTGATAATTAATATTATATGTTACTTAGTGCGTTTATTGTAACTATCTATACAATATAAAAAAATTATATGTTCTAATTTTTTTATCAATATTAATGTTTTCGAAGTTATAACGTCAGAATTGTTAGTTATATATGAATTGGTATTAATTGATAATTAATGTCACATGCTATTCATTGGACTATTATTGAAATTACTATTATATAAAAAATTGAATATTTTATTATTTATTAATATAATTAATATCAATACTACAATAATTTTAATTTATACACATAGAGATGATATGCTAAACGTTTGATAATAATAAAATAAAATGAAATCAAATTAAGAAGAATTAAACTTTCAATGAAATTTTTGTAATTTTCAAAGAGTCTTTATATCTATGTCTTTTTTTTTTGGTAAATATGTTATTTTTCAATGAAGCAAGAGCTCGGACAAGCCAAACAACAAATTATTTTATACTTCTCTAATATTACTTATATGATTAGGTCTAATTATGATTGCAAAGAAGAGTAAATTACTTGTAGATATACATTTTAGTGAACCTTTGGGATGAAACTACGTGTAAAATTGAATTTCTTACAGATCGTTTTTGTACCTCAAAATTTCAGAAGGATCAGATAGTAAATATCACATAAACGGTCAAATTAGTGGCCTAAATAACTTTAGCTACAACAAATTATTGAAATTATTTGAATATAATATCAAATATTTTATCATACTATGATTAAGTTATCAAGTAATTTAGTCAATATATTTTCGTTTCCTAAAATTAAGTAAATTCAGGATTTCTTTTGTTTGATTAGCTTTTGCCTTTTTGAATGTTGCAGGAAAAAATATTCAAAAGTTGCCATATTTATCCTCACAGAATGTATGAAAACCATTCTTTTGGAAAATAACAGAAGTTTATTAGAAATTTTATTTTATTTTCCAATTTCTATTTAACTTCCTTTTAGTATTAATTTTTTTATATGCTTAGATTTTAGTGTTTTTTTAATTGTTTAATAAATTTATAGGTGTCTCAACCTTTTGTTCAATTTATTTATATCACATAAAAGGAGACATCTTTCACACACTCAAAATGATTATTATATGCTGACATGCCAAATTTCGAACTTCCAATTATACACTTAATTTTCAATATTTAGAAAAATTCTTTCTTACTCAATATGAAAGAGCATTCCACAAGCTATATGATTAAAATATAATAATTTTTTTTATTATATTCCACCATTTTAAAGTTTTGAAATAGAAATTAGTCAACATGTATTGATTTGTATTATTATATTATTAATATTATATGTTATTTAGTGTGCTTGTTGAAACTAGCTATTATTTATCTACGCTATATAATAAAATTAAATATTTTAATATTTAACAATAAAATTAGCATCAATAATATGATAATCTAAATCTATACATGCAGAAACAGAGTTCGACAACTAGTAATTAATTAAAGAAATCCACAGCATTGACCCCAAAGGCAAATAAAGAATGCAAGAAAATAATCTTTATATGTGGTACAAAAGGAATGCCTATTCCAATTTCTTGCAGTCCAAACTCCAAATTTCTCTCTCGACCTTTTTTGCATGAAAAAGAAGAGTTCAACGTGAATTGATTAACCAGCATCACAAAGTACATCCCGGAAGAAAATTAAACCTTAGTGAAGAAAAAAATGGCCAGGTTCCAGGCACAAAAATATGCAGGCAAAACTCAATAACTATTCCTTGTAAGTTGAGAAAAAGAACTGGCACCCAATATCTAACCTGTTGATGATTACAAGAGATGGTTTTTATAGGCTACCAGCAATTCTTTGGCATCATCTCCAAACCTCAATATGTACTTCTCCACAAACTTCTCATCTGACAAAATTAACATGGATATAAAACTTGGCTCCTTTTCTAAAAGATTCCTTGACTTTATCATCTCAAAAATTTTGTATCGTGGAATGATTCTCTTCTCCATACTAAGCATCAAAATAAATGATTTGACTACAAGCACTGTCTTATCAAGCATAAGAGTGTGCAGGAAGAACTGAAGGCCACGTCTTAATTTTGCCTCTGATGTACTAATTAGAATTGGTGACTTCATAAACATTTCATTGCCTTGATCCCTAGAGAAACCAAAACTCTGCAGCAATTCATACTTCCTCTTGATAGTCTCAGCACTACTGCAATAAAGAGCCAAAATTCCATAAACCAGCATTCTTGAACCCATTTTCAAACCTATTCCTGTAGCCTGTGAAACAAGAATTTTGAGTTTTGCTTCATGCACAGAGAAGAGCCTAGGCTCTCTTCTCAACAGCATGATCAATTGAGAACCAACAATGCCACAACTTCTTAGATAGTTAATGCTAGAACTCAATCTTGAATCCTTTCCAATAACCCAACCGTGCCTCGAAAGGATAGTAAAGAGGAGATCGGTAGTCTTATTATTGCCTTTTCCACTTCCATCAAGTTCAAGAACTTTCTTGATAACCAAAATGCTTGGCTTTAGCTTTTTATCCAAACTGGAAGTTAAAAGAGATGGATTCTTGGAGATGAGCATACCCAGACGAGGTCCAGTTAGACCCAATTCTTGATAGAATTTGACCTTTGGCTTGAGATTCTTTTCAACATCAGCAAATAGAATTGAAGGTTGACCCTGGACAGAGGACTGGATTTGCGTAACAGAAAAGCCGAGAGCTTTAAAGAAATGGACTACTGCTTCAGGCTTCACAAAAGAATTGATGTATGAAAACCGGCTGGAGATTGCAACTGCTTTGGATACGGGAAATTTTAAAGAGTCAGTGAGGTAGTTGACTAAAAGAAAATTGTTAGAATTTAAGTGTGGAGTTGAGGTATAGGCCGTGTTCTGCGATGCCGTATAGCAAGAACTGATGAAAAAGAGAATTGGTTTGCAGGTGTCCCAGTGACAATTGTGAAATATGGAAGGTACCAAAAGAGATCGGAATTGGAGAGCCAACTTGAAGTTTAGCATTACGTTTCACAACCGTAGAGAACCAGAAGCCTCGGATTTTAGAACTACAAGAAGCAGAGATTAATGTATTTCCTGCAGCACACAAAAAGTTAAAAAATAAAAAATAAAAAAAAATAAGAATTGAAAAAGGAAAATTCAACTCTTGAAAACAATCAAATCAAGTAATTCTGGAGATGGACAACAGAAGCACAAAGCGAAGTGTGGTAAACACTTGAAACTCTTGAACATTAATATTCAAACAAAAATAAGATGAAAAAGTTTTAGAATCAATAGCAAAACAGTGCGTAAAATTCAGTAAAATTGTAGATAACTCCAGAAAGTGTAAGATTCGACATTCAGACTCTTTGCCTATACTAGTTGTTATCCCAGAAATATTTTCATTTAAAAGCCTGCATAATAGACCATTGAAAACAATTATGAATTCAGGCAGAGGGAAAAACTGAATCCCTCCGTCCAGTACACACATAAGACCGCACATCAAATACATTGTGGGCACTCCCAACCTAGACATTGACGAGAACACTAAACCCTAAACCTCCAACTTATATACACAAGAACACTCAGCTTAGCAGCTTCTACTCAACTCAAATCAACCAAGCACCTCTTGGGCACCCAATCTGAGTATCACAAGCCACATTCAGGTGCCGGAATCAATGCCATTTTCAGCACCAGCACAACCACAAACGGCCTTAATATATTTAGAATACACACACAAATACACATCAAACATTGATTTACGCACTCATTTTCATCTACATAGCAGTCTCAGCATTCTTCAAGAGAGAAACAACTACGAATTCGGGACTAGAATGCAACAGAAAAACTGCATCCTACAACCGATACACGCACACAGACCACATATCAAATACGTTGCAGGCACTCCCAACTCGCAGTCCAAGAATTCTTTAAGACAGCTAGGTATCAACTTACTCTCCCATTCGAACAAAGAGTATCCTCAATTTAAACAAACACATAATACTCCATCATTTCAATTCAAGAAAAAGGGATTCTAGAACTAATTAACCAACAAGAAATGGTATTCTTACCTTGAATATAGGAGAATGAAAAACCCAAGAAACCACCAATTTTCAACCTTACTCTCAGTTAATATCCCAATTCCACATTATCTTAAAAATTGAGAACCCTAAAAGTTGGGTCTGCAATAGTAAAGTTTATTTTGGGGCTAATTTCAATTTTGTCCCTAAAATATATTATTAATTCAATTTTAATTCTCATATTTTAATATGTTTCGCATTATGTACCCAAGGCTTCATAATTTCATTTAATGTCATCCTTATGTCAAATTAATCATTTAATAGTTAACGGCTAAAAATTGGAGGGAACTTTTTGGCGCTTTTTTCAATCAAAGCGTGAAATGCTAAAAATTTTTTAGGCAAAGAGTGAAATGCTATTTCACTTCCACACCCTTTTTTAATAGTTCTTTGTTTGAAGATTGAATTTATATTATTAAGTGATCAATTGATCAAATGTATGGTTCATCGATGACCCTCACACACACACACACATATATATATATATGAATCTTGATTTCAAAATTTAATGAATTTTTAATTCGTATGTGTATATATAAATAAAAAATGGGTTGGATTTAATATTTTTTTAGACAGAAATCAAAATCAGAAAGTAATTAAGAATTCAACTAAACATTATCAGCACTAGAAAAAAGAAAGTAAAAAAAAAAACTTTGAAATACAAGCTAATTTCCAGCCACGTCTATCAAAGAGTAAGATATTATATTAATAATGTTGAGAGTAAGATATTATATTAATAATGTTGTATTACTTCAAGCCAGAAAATAATATCAAATTTAGGTCTAGATCCACACAAATATATAGCTTAGACCCAAATTTAGGTCCAAACCCTTTAAAAATTAATATGAATATGAGTAGAGTCTATATTTATAATATAACTAATACGTTAAATTTTAGCACTTTTATAATTTAATGCCAATGGACCGTTGTCAGCTTAATACATATTACACGCGGTTCACACTCTTAAACTTAAGGATACTATATTTAATAATTTCCCTGTTCTATTTGTTATAATATAGAATTAAATACTTGTTATATCCACTCTTTGATAATTTTATTGTCTTGATATTACTAAACCTGGAAATCTTGTTGTTTGTCGTTTTAAATTTAATATTGTTCTAGTCAAATTAACTTGATGATCAACTATAGGAATGGAGCTACTAATTTTGAACATAATATTATAAGCCACAAAGTCGCAATGAATATATATATATATATATATAATTATATGAATAAGGGCGTTTTGTGTCTTAAGAGAAACAACAAATTAAATTCCAAGTAAGGGTGTAAATGTGGCAAAAGATTTGCAAATTGTTCAAACTCGTCAGTTAAACGAGCCGAGCTGAACTTAATAATATTTGGCTCAAAAAGCTCACGAGTCTAAACAAATTTTTTTTCTATTTTGTATATATTGTTATATATAATAAGGTTCATAAAGAAGATGATAATAATAATAATAATAATAATAATAATAATATATATTATTATTATTATTATTATTATTATTATTATGTTTGTAATTTAAAAACAAAAAACAAAATTTTTGAAAAGTTTATAATGTTAGATTTTATTTTGAGCTTAAATTAATCAAACTTATACGAGCTCGAGTTTATTTGAACTTATACAAATCAAATTTGTTTGCTAATTTGTGACGAACCTTCATCTATTCAACAAGTCGAGTTTGAGTTCGCTATATTTGGACTCGGCTTAACTTGGCTTGTTTACACCTCTAATTCCAAACAATGGAAGATGCCTAAGACTCACTAAAATGAAATTTTTTAACATAAATTAGGGTTGAAAATCCGACGGACATGAATTTAGATATCATATTTAAATATCCGTCAAATTTATATTCGCTTCCGAATATTCGAAAAGTGAATTGGATATGAATATAGAAGTAAAGTATTTAATCCATTTAATATTCATTTACATCCCTAATTAAAAGGAAGTTAGTGGTGTTATTGCTCTTTTTTCTTTTCCCCTTTTTTATTAAAAAAAACCACAATAAACAAGGAGTTAGAATTTTTTAATAGTTCTTGGTTTTAACGTTGGATTTATATTGTTAAGTGATAAATTGATCAAATGTATGGTTATAACCCTCGCTCACACACACATATATATATATATATATATGAATTTTGAGTTCGAATTTTAATGAATTTTTAATGCTTATGTGTGTATACAAACAAAAAATGGGTTGGATTTGACATTTTTTAGATCGAAACCAAAATTTGAAAGTGATTAAGAACTCAACTAAACATTATTAGCACTATATTTTTTTTTAAAAAAAAATTGAAATACAACTAATTTCTACTTATGTCTATCAGAGAATAAGATATTATATTAATATTACTTTACTATATTATATTAATATATAAATATATGTCATAACCAAATTCAGATTCAAATCCTTCAAAAAATTAATATAGATATGAATAGGATCTGTATTCATAATACATCCAATATACTATTATAGAAGGGAAGACAACTTTATCTCATAAATGGAGGCTGCTAATGAAAATTTACAAAATTTCCCCTTTAATTTTCTCTAAAATAGATATGGAAATACAAGATTGAAGATTAAATTGAAAATTCATATTTCAGAGATAGCTATGATACTAATTTTTAAATTGTTAAATTTACCCTTCTACTTACAAATAACTCCTATTATTTTTCTTTAGCCACCCATGTATTAGAAAATCTTATTTTTTATCCTAAAATTATCAATACACATAAAAAAACTGTTATAATTTCTCCTACAATTACTTATGTACTTAAAAACACTAGTTGTTTCTCGTACAACCACCATGTATTAATTTTTTTTTTTTAGGATATCTTTGGTTTTCATTAATTTATTGAAGTGATATAGTCTTTATGGAGCACAACAACAAATTTTTCTTGTTATTGTAATTATTATTAATATCTATGAAAATATGATCAGTGACTCTAAAAATGATATTCAGTTTATGTTGAATATGAGAAATGTTATACTTTGAGTTGTGCAAATAACATATATTATTCAAAAGATATTTTATGTGCATGAAAACCACCTATGATTACTGTTAGTTTATCAGTAAAATTAGCATCAATACTGTGATAACCTAAATCTACACATGCAGAAACAGAGTACCACAACAAGTAATTGATTAAAGAAATCTACAGCATTGACCCCAAAGGCAAGTTAAGAATGCAAGAAAAATAATCTTTACATGTGGTACAAAAGGAATGCCTATTCCAATTTATTGCAGTCTGAACTCCAAGTCTCTGTCTCTTCCTTTTTTGCATGAAAAAGAAGAGTTCAACATTATTAGATCTACCAGCATCACAAAGTACATCCCAGAAGAAAATTAAACCTTAGTGAAGAACAAAATGGCCAGGTTCCAGGCACAAAAATATGGAGGCAAAACTCAGTAACTATTCCTTCTAAGTTATGAAAAAGAACTGGCACTCAATATCTAACCTGTTGATGATTCCAGGAGACGGTTTTCATAAGCTACCAACAATTCTTTGGCATCATCTCCAAACCTCAACATGTATCTCTCCACGAACTTCTCATCTGACAAAATTAACATGGATATAAAACTCGGCTCCTTTTCCAAAAGATTCCTTGATTTTATCATCTCAAGAATTTTGTATCGCGGAATCATTCTCTTCTCCACACTAAACATCAAAATAAATGGTTTGCCTACGAGCACTGACTTATCGAGCATAAGAGTGTGCAGGAAGAACTGAAGGCCTCGTCTTAATTTTGCTTCTGATGTCTTAATGAGAATTGGTGACTTCATAAACATTTCATTGCCTTGATCTCTAGAGAAACCAAAACTCTGCAGTAATTCATACTTCCTCTTAATAGTCTCAGCACTACTGCAATAAAGAGCCAATATACCATAAACCAGCATTCTTGAACCCATTTTCAAACCCATTCCTGTAGCCCGTGAAACAAGAATTTTGAGATCTGCTTCCTGCATAGAGAAGAGTCTAGGATAACTTTTCAACAGCATGATCAATTGAGAACCAACAATCCCACAACTTCTTAGATAGTTAATGCTAGAACTCAATCTTGAATCCTTTCCAATAACCCAACCATGCCTCGAAAGAATAGTAAAGAGGAGATCAGCAGTCTTATTGTTGTGTTGTCCACTTCCCTCAAGTTCAAGAACTTTCTTGATAACCAAAATGCTTGGCTTTAGCTTTTTATCCAAACTGGAAGTTAAAAGAGATGGATTCTTGGAGATGAGCATACCTAGACGAGGGCCAGCTAGACCCAATTCTTGATAGAATTTGACCTTTGGTTTGAGATTCTTTTCAACATTGGCAAATAGAATTGAAGGTTGACCCTGGACTGAGGACTGGATTTGTGTGTCAGAAAAGCCGAGAGCTTTAAAGAAATGGACTACTGCTTCAGGCTTTGCAAAAGAATTGATGTATGAAAACCGGCTGGAGATTGCTACTGCTTGGGTTTCAGGAAATTTTAAAGAGGCAGTGAGGTAGTTGACTAAAGGAAAATTGTTAGAATTTAGGTGTGGAGTTGAGATGTAGGTCCTGTTCTGAGATGCCGGATGGAACGAACTGATGAAAAAGAGAATTGGTTTGCAGGTGTCCCAGTGACAATTGTGAAATATGGAAGGTACCGAGAGAGATCGGAATTGGAGAGCCAACTTGAAGTTTAGCATTATTTTTCACAACTGCAGAGGATCAGAAGCCTTGGATTTTAGAACTACAAGAAACAGAGATTACTTCATATCCTGCAGCACACAAAAAGTTTAAAAAAAAAGAAAGGAAAAAGAAAAATTCAGCTCTTTAAAACAATCAAGTCAAGTAATTCTGGAGATGGCCAATAGAAGCACAAAGAGAGGTGAGGTAAACATTTGAAACTCTTGAACATTAAATATTCAAACAAAAATAAGATGTAAAAGTTTTCAAATCAACAACAAAACAGTGCATAAAATTCAGTAGAAGTGTAGATAACTTCAGAAAGTGTAAGATTCAACATTCGGACTCTTTGCCTATACTAGTTGTTATCCCAGAATATTTTCATTTAAAAACTCGCATAAAACAGACCATTGAAAACAATTATGAATTCAGGAAGAGAGAAAAATTGAATCCCTCCATCCAGTACGCGCGTAAGACCGCACAACAAATACATTGTAAGCACTCCCAACTTAGACATTGATGAGAACGCTCAACCCCAAACCCCCAACTTATATGCGCAAGAACACTCAGCTCAGCAGCTACCACTCAACTCAACTCAACCAAGCGCCTTGTGGACACCCAATCTGAGTATCACAAGCCACATTCAGGTGCCAGAACCAATGCCAGTTTCAGCACCAGCACAACCACAAACGGTTTAATATAGTTAGAATACACACACAAATACACATCAAACATTGATTTGCGCACTCATTTTCATCTATATGGCAGTCTCAGCATTCTTCAAGAGAGAACCAATTGTGAATTCGGGACTAGAATGCAAGAGAAAAACTGCATCCTACAACCGATACGCGCACACAGGCCACATATCAAATACGTTGTTGGCATTCCCAACTAGCAGTCCAAGAATTCTTCAAGACAGCTAGGTATCATTTTATTCTCCAATTCGAACAAAGAGCATCCTCAATTTAAACAAACACATAATATTCCATCATTTCAAGTCAAGAAAAAGAGATTCTAGAACTAATTAACCAACAAGAAATGGTATTCTTACTTTTGAATATAGGAGAAAGAAAAACCCAATAAACCTTACTCTTTGTTCAACCTTTCTCTCAGTTAACGTATCCCAATTCCACGTCATCTTGAAAATTGAGAACCCAAAAAGCACACTGTCCGGAAAGTAAACGCGGGTCCGCAATAGTAAAATTTACGTTGGGCATAATTTCAATTTTAATTCCTAAAATGTAGCATTAATTCAATTTTGATGTTCGAATTTTAAGATATTTCACATTATATTCCCAAGATTTCATAATTTCGTTTAATATCATCCCTCAATCAAATCGATTATTTAATAATTAGCGGCTGAGAATTGAGGAGAATTTTTGACGTCTTTTTCAATCAAAATGTGAAACATTAAAACTCTTTTAAATAAAGAGTAAAACACTAATTCGCTTTCCACAGTTGATTCCATCCAAGCAATTTACCGTTTGACACTTGAGTAAATTTTCTTTTTTAATTCAAAATTTCAAACTCAAAAATTTATTTGATTTATGTATAGTGTATTGGACTATTGATATAGCATTCATTGTTGAAGAATAATGTTTATTTAAAAAGGATTTTTTTTTTCCCAGTCTTTACTCGCTGGTGCAACCCAAATGTTTGGATGTATACAAAAAGTGATTTTTGCTTTAGGTTTTCATAATAGTTTTTCTCAATATCAATTTTCACTCGCTCACATTTTTTAAATTATTACATTTTTATAAGTAATTTGGCCATTTAACTTTAGTAAATATATTCATTTTATTTTTAAAAATAAAAACAAAATATTAATTTTTTATATATTAAAATAGAAGATCTCACAGTACCCTGCATTTTGGAAGATAATTTTTAATTAATTATTTTTATTTTATTATGAAAAATTAGTAAAGCGGAATCTAATGTGGAAATTGAATTAGTATTTCAAAAAGGATTTCAGCATTTCACGTTTTGATTGAAAAAGGTACCAAAAGTTTCCTCCCATTCTCAAGCGTTAACTATTAAACAACCGACTTGACGAAGGGACAACATTAAATGAAATTATAAAATCTTAAAGACAAAATGTGAAACATATTAAAATACAAAAATTAAAATTGAATTAGTGATATAATTTAAAGATGAAAACTGAAATTACCCCTTTACGTTGGATAGAGAGTTCATTAGATTGCTGCTAATCATTTTTTCGGTTTTTCTTTCTTTTCTTCTTCTCCTTCCCTCCTTTTTTTTTTTACTAATTTTCTTTTCTTTAATGGGGTATACAGTGAAAGTTATAAAAATGAGGAGATTTTAACATCATTCGAAAATACATTAAAAAGGTCTCTAAAGAAAAGGAAAATACTTTAAAAGGAAGTTAGGGGAGTTATTGCTCTTTTTTCTTACCGCCTTTTTTATTTAAAAAATTATAATAAACACGGGATTAGAATTTTTTAATAGTTCTTGGTTTGAAGATTGAATTTCTATCGATAAGTGATCAATTGATCAAAGGTATGATTGATGACCTTCATTCACACACACACACACACACATATATATATATGAATTTTGAGTTTAAATTTTAATAAATTTTTAATGTGTATGTGTGTATATAAACAAAAAATGGATTGAATTTAATATTTTTCAGATATAAACCAAATTTTGAAAGTGATTAAGTATTCAACTAAACATTAGCAAAACTAAAAAATTAAAAAAGGTAGCTTTGAAATACAAGCTAATTTCTACTTACGTTTATTAGAGAATAAGATATTATATTAATATTACTTTCCTTAAGTCCACAAAAATAGTATCAAACCCAAATTTAGATCCAACAAATAGATGTAAGTATATATATATATATATATCTTAGACCTAAATTTAGGTCCAAACCCTTTCAAAAATGTATCTAGATATGAATAGCATCTATATTCATAATATATCCAATATGCTAAATTTTAGAACTTTTACAATTTAATACCAATGGATCATTGTTAGCTTAATACATATTTACACGCGGTTCACACTCTTAAACTTAAGAATACAATATTTAATAATTTCTTTGTCGCATAATAATTGTTCTATTTGTTACAATATAGAATTAAATACTTGTTATATCCATTCTTTGATAATTTTATTATCTTGATATTACTAAACTTGGGAATCTTATTGTTTGTCGTTTTAAATTTAATATTGTTCTAGCCAAATTAACTTGATGATCAACTATAAGAATGGAGCTACTAATTTTGAACATATAATATTACAAGCCACAAAGTCACACTGAATATATATATATATATATATATTATATGAATACGGTTGTTGTGCGTCGAGAAACAACGAAGTAAATTCAAAGAGTTTGTTTGTTTGTAAATTGTCAAAATATTTTTTAATTTTCAAAATAGAAACAAATAATCTATTGTATTCTTCAATTTCACTATTTAAAACACACTCAAAAGATCCAAAATACCCTTTTCAATTCATTTTCTACCTATTCCACAATATTAAACCCTCTCATTTTTTGTCTCCTTTGCCTAATCTAAATATACACATACATAAATAATTTTAAAATATTAATTTCATCTTACCAACTTAGCAAAAAAGTTATTGATATGACATCTTGTCTCATCCCAAAATATAAACAAATAAACAATTTTCTCCTAATTTATTTTCTACCTACCATCCTAATACAAACAAATAACAATCATATTCCCTAACTCCTTTTCTCAAAAATTATTTTGCCAAAATATTTTGATAATATACTTCAATTCATAAACAAAAAAGACTTAAGTGATGGAAGATGCGTGTGAGACTCACTAAAATGAAAATTTTTAACATAAATTAGGGTTGGAAATATTGAATTTTTTGGATTATGTGTCAATTTATGTAATTTTTTTTTACTAAGTCAAATCCAATAAATTCTCAAAGTTTCAATGGCATTTTATTGAAAATGTATTTATATGTATGCATACATTTAATAAGACAAACATGAAACAAATTCCGAGCAATGGAAGAAGTGACTCACTAAATATTATGTGTGATATGGGATAGCCTAACAGGCTCCTTAAGCCCAACATCAGTTCCATTCAGCCTAACAGGCTCACTAAGCCCAACATTAGCATTGGAGCTAACCCATTGGACAGCAACTATTTGGTTGTGATAACTATTATCGATCGTGTTCGATAGGATGTGTCGCCTGCTCTAGCCAGTTTCGCCTTGTGCTGGGTCGATCAATTCAATACTCGACTAGCTAGGTCCGGTCGATCGTTGTCAACCTAGGGTCACTTTTTTCGGCGCTAACTCAGATCAGCACTGCATTTATTATTCTGACAGACAGTATGCCTCCGCATTAATGACATGTGATAGCTGGTACAGTTGCTGCCACCAACTCTGCCATCAACTCTGTCACCACCTTTGGTGGAGAGGCGCCTACCAGAGGTACTGTTCACCTTGAAAAAAGGGCGATTATGTCATCTGAAATAATACCGAGATCTGAAATAACCATTTACCCCCCCGGCAAGGATTAAAGCTCATTACACCTGATAAGGGTACCATGAACAAATCATGCTTGGAGAAGGTTATAAATACATCATATTCAACCACACTCAAGGTAATGCTAAATACACTCTAATCTATCTATATTCTGTTCGATTAACTCATATTGACCGAAACTGACTTGAGCGTCGGAGTGCCTTAGCCAGGGGCACCTCGGCTAGTTTGACGTGTGTTGATTGTTGCAAATCTCAGACTTTAAGAAGAACACAAGTTGATTCCCTCAACCTCCCTGGTCGAAAATACCCAAATAGTACCCCTTTTACTATATACAATTTTCAACCTCATCAATGTAGATTCAGCCTAAGGGGTGAAAAATATTACAATATTTGGTTTATGTCCGAATTCATACAAGAATCTTTTGACTAAACCAAAATGAAAAGCCAAATAACATGTTGAGTCATGAAACTTAAAATGATTTTTTTAAATAAAAATATACTTATATATATGTTTGTATGTGTATGTATATGTGTGATATGTTGGTATTAGAATGCTCCTATAAAAATAATCAACTAAAATGTGGAGAATTCATATCTTTTCATAGGCAACCTAAGTTCAAACCCAAATTCAATTATACTCCACTATGCACCCTTGGAGGTATGAACTCTTATATAGGGCCACTCTAATTCAAACCTGGATCTAGTTATACTCAAAAATCAAACTTGTACCATCAGTTATCCTAAAAAGTAATAATATAAATACATTCATTACATTATTTTACATGTAAACAATATTTACACTTTACTCTTGCATTTTACTTCCCATATTTTCTTCACCTTATTTCTACCTAAGTTGACCGTTGGAGAATTTTCAATGGAAAAAATATTCAGTGATCCTAACAAGCAAGTTGATTAGACTTGAAATTTAAGGCAAAACTACAACTGCAAAATTTCAGTGATCCTAACGAGACTTCAGTTTCTTTACACATAAAACATTCAGTGATCCTAACAAGTAATTTTATGTCAAAATTTTTCTGTATCAAACTAAATGTGTTTAGAATATATATGCAAGTTTTTGCTTTTAAATATTTTTCTTGAATTTTATAAAACTTTTGAAAATTTCTTCCTAGATTGAGTAGTGAGTTTAAATAGTTTCTATTCAAAAATTTACTTACCTATTGAAATGAAAGAATTTTTAATTAAAATTTTTTATAAAACTTTGATATGTTTAGAACATTATTGTAAAATTTTAAAGTCTCAGACCCTATAGTTATTTTTCTAAAAATCTTCAAGTATAACTGTCTCAGTGCTTGTCAAGTTGGATCACTATTTTGAATTTGAGGGATTTGCTATGTATGATAATTGAAGTATTGTGATTCATTAATTTTTGTAAAATTAGTTTCAAACTTGTTTAGAATAATCCATTTAGAACCCAAAAGTTTTTATTTTATTTATGAAATATATTGATGTGCCATGTTAGAAATCTTTCTACAAAAAATGCTTGTTTGTTTCCATCAGAACATTATAATGCATTTTTCTCTTAGTTTCTAATTGAGTTGGAAAAGCTTTCAATATATAAATTATAGATCTATCTCTTAAGTTTTTATTGGATTTTAAATCACATGCATCCAAGGCCGGCAGTAAAAGTTATAGCTTAAATACAACTAAGTGTCACGTTGAAAAATTTTCCAAAAACTTGAGATCTGTTTTTACACCACTACTGCCTATCAAACTCGATTTTTCTCCTTCATATCAGCCAATTTAGAATATGTCATAAATATAGAAATTTTAGTACTCTTTCTTGACTTTCTAATGCCACAGGAATCAAGCCAAACGGATATAAAACAAGGAAGTTATGAGTGATTCAACAAAGTACATATGAAAGGACAAATTCTTAATAAGTTTTGTGAGTATATATGTACTAGGCCAGTGGCATATAGAAATTTTTTGTTAGCATTGGTTTTAAAGCTTTATTGATCATTGCCTTGATTTCTTAGATGAATTTGAGGTTAGAATTGATGGATTAAATTAGAATGTTGATTGAATTGAATGCTACTCTTATGTCAACATGAGTTTTGGGCCCTAAGCTATTAGGGTTGGCCCTTGATCCTATTGATAAGTACAATAAGTGCCTATTTCTGTACATATAATATATAATAGTACTTTTCAAAACCCGAAATGTTATATACTGTAATGCATTTGATGAAACTTTTCTTCAATTTACATTGCACTACATTTATATTCCACTATGCACATAAAATTTTCTTATTTTGTTACAAGTTCAAAGAAAACATGTTCTTTTATGATCCCTTTTTATTAATAATGTTTATAGGTTAGTAGTTAAATTTGATGATTAACTGATAACTGGTTTTACTGTTATTGTTACTGTTACTGTTAGTTGGATTCAATTTAGTCTAGGAGTGTGAAGGACTTCACTGGGCAATAGTGGGCTTGCCAATTGAACCCCAAGTCCCTATGGCCTAATTCCCTAATGCATAATAGAAGCTGTTTGTGGCTGAGGTGGGTCGTAGGATTTCCCAAAGACTTAGACTCAGGTATTATTTTGATAAGGTTGTACCTTGCCTGGAGCGATAAGTAACTACTATGGTAAGGGTTATAAAATTGGCTAGCTACAACAAACATTGGTTCGATCATTGCATTTAAGTGTTGGCTTATTAAAAATATTTACTGCTATATTCCATTTTACTATTGTATAATGCATAATTGTTTTTCACTGTCTTCTTGAATGTTTATAACTATTTTTGACAGTTACTCAAGTATTTATAACTGTTTCTCACTATTTTTCTCAAATATTTATCATTGAGCATTTTTCGATTATGATATATTTTTGAACTTATATTGTACACACTTGGCATTTACTGAGTCCTTTACTCACACTCTATTTTTCTTTAACTTCCTTCTGGCAGACCTATGCCTTAATCTTAGTGAGGAGATGGACCTGCTTTCGATGAGAATCAGATTGAGCTATTATTTTAGACCTTTGTAGTAATCTAGTCCTGTTGTGTATTAGCTCATTAGTTTCTCATTTTATGTACATTAGTTATAGTTAGAGTATTAAGCATTTCGAGTTTATCTATTACAAGAGTTATTTGGATTATTATGAATGTTTGGATTTTCTATTATTTAAGAACATGATTTTAGTTAGATGAGATTATTTATTTGGGATTGAGTTTCACGTCCTGAGACTAGACTGCATGGTTTGATTTTAGAGCGCGACATATTTTATGACAATTTGCGTATGATGAAGCCGACATATATGCACTTGGTCTGTGAATTAACAAGTCATTGACTCTCACCACAAAGGCATCAGTGTTGGATTTTACCTACTTAGAAACCTGCCATGCTTGTGCAATAGTGAGAGCGCATCAAAGACAAAGATATGCTAGGGACGTTTCCAACACACTCTCTTGAGACAATGAATCATCACATTTGCTATTTAATTAGGGCACTTAATATTCTAGCTTCAACGTTAATTCACCCAACCCAATTTTAATGAGGTGCCGCATCAATTTCAGTTAAACCCAAACTTTTTTCCTTATTTTCAAGTATGGTGTACTTGGAAATTACACTGATTACTTATGTTGTTGTTAATTTAAAAATCATAATAAGATAATGTATTTGTCAAATAAGCCACAGTTAGAGCGATCAACAATACATTGGTCCATGCTTGGGTACCCGTTTGTAGGCAGAATGCATATTGTTCATGAAAAGGTCATGTGTTTCAAACTGTCTTTGCCATAGTAGACTTTGACAAGATGTTTAACTATATGTATGTTAGATGGGAGGTAGTGCTGATGATGCAAGAGTATTGCTTAATGCCATACAAAGTGACCCAACATTTCCCTCCATCCACCAAGTGTAAAATTTACTTTTAACTTGCACAACTTATATAACCTTATAAATTCCCATCAGCTTAAGCCTGGTCAACTTCTATGGCCATGATGCTAATAGGGTATTGTTGTCGAGGGAAGTATTACCTCGTAGATGTTGGTTTCACTAGCTACATGTGCCTTTTATCTCTCTATAGGTAGCCACGTTTCCTTTTCCAATAATTTGAGGGTGCTACTATGTATAGTGCGTTGAGCTTGAGGGATATGTTTAACCATCGATACTCACAATTGAGGAATACCATTGAACGAACATTTAGGATTTTGAAGAAGTGTTCTCAATTCTTTCATGGGGAATGCCAAGCTACATTATTGCCATACAAACAGATATTGTCATTAGTTGTTGTGCCATGCACAATTTCATACATAGGTTTAGTCAGGATAAAAATATATTTACAACAACATAACTTAAACTTGAGCCTAATGGAGAAACCTTTTATCATTGGGGTTACTCAAGTCAACAGGACATCTGGGCACTGGTTGCATTTCGTGACACTATAGCAAATTAGATGTGGATAGAGAGAGAGGGTTGAACTTATCATATTAGTGGATTTGTGTGCATTTCTTTTTCATATATTTCATAGGATATGGTACATATATGTAACCTTTGTAACGTTGTTTCACCGACTTAATTATTCGTATATCTATTTTTCATTTATGTTAGATAAGTTTTTTATAATACTTTTGCTAAATACCATACTTTTTCCATAAAAGCTTTTTTCGTATGATGTTGTATCACTCACACACTCATATAATATGATTTTCATAGTACATGTATTCACTAATAATGCCATTGTTATCTTTGATAAGGTATGACTACGTACGATCCCCCTTTATACGCATGTGGTACTAGGCCCATGCAATTGTTGATAATCAGAACAGAGTCGAACTACAACTATTATTTTTTAGGTGTTCAATTAGTGCAGCGCACTTTAAATGCTTCATATAGGCAGACACCATGGGAGAATAGAACACAAGTGCATATAAGTAGTATCGGGGTGTTAGTGTTGGCACATCACATGGCACATATTGCACCGATACATCCACATATGCTTCTTCAGGAGTTTCCTTGACAATCGACAACAGTTATGATAAGCAGAGCTTTATGCATATTAGTTAGGGCGCACTATTACATGCACCACACTATGGCGATCATATGCTGATGTTGCCCATATATGGATATTGTATTTGTATTTTACTCTTTATTTTGATGGTATTAGTTGTAGTTTAACTGAAGATATTATTCGTCTAATGTATGTAGAGTCTCATACTAAGGAATATGTTAATGCACCAAAGCAGGAGTTATTTGCTTTTCATCTGTTGATTGTTTACGAGCATGTCAAGTTAATTATTTATTATGTAATTGTGTAAATGGAATTAGTACTTTATCTTATTCATGTATACGCTATATAGGGACAAGTCATTGTATATCGGTTAACGGTGTAAGGATGCCCTTTTCAAATCAATGGGGCCTCGATGTCGAGGAGCACTTTCTTCATATAATTTTTGATGCAAACTCCATTATGTCACTTACAAATAAGATGTTTGCAGAGATCTACAAGCCTGATATAGCCACCAAACTAGAGCATCAATTTCATTGTCCATTCATGCAGGAATTTGTGAAACAAATATTTCACAAGCTTAAGGAGCACCATGTACTATGAAAGTGATCGTCACCAATCCAAATGTCTTTTGTAAATCGACGACTGGTGCTGATAATGAATTTTATTTCTAATGTGATGCAACTATTCGTGCTCCATGCATAATACCATTATTCATTGCTTATGTAGGCATACTCACTTACTGAGTGGAACTTTGCGATGAGGGAGGCTAGGTATGATTTATTATCAAAGATCTTTAAAAAACTATCACAACAACCACCACCACATCGTAATAATCATGAATGACCCATAGTGAGATGTGATGATCAATTGTTGGGTAGGCAGCAGAACCCTATTAACTTAAGTAGTGATTCCAGTACTGGCACAACTTATAGTTCTCTATGCTATCAAGGGTCTTCTAGCCCTTAGATTCCACGTTCTCGGTCTACCCGCATTATAGCAGATATTTTGATTACATATGAGGGCGACAAAGATAGGGGTTCGACTATTGGGCCTATTTCATCATAGAGCTCCATTGTACCTTGCATTAGCATGAGAATATCCAGATGATCTGGATTATTGCACATGAGCCAAGCCAGTACAGCCAAATCGACACAACGACCACCTACAACATCCTGAATATGTTGTAATACTATTACTTACCATTTATATCTCATTATGTTTGTACTACTATTAGTTACCATTTCTATCTAAATATGTTTATACTGAACCTAATTTGAAGTATGTTGAATGAATGATTGTGGTGTATTAAAGTTTTCAAATTAAAATGATCTTTGGACTATACATACTCCATGTGTCATTTATGTTTTCCTTATTTTATATCTGGGACAATTTCTTATTTCAATGCTTGTTCAATATTATAATTTTGTACTATGAGAAGAATTCCCATCGGGAGGCCGCCATCTCAAAATGAGATACGTTATGACATATTTTCTGATGAACACTGTAGCAATGAGGATAAGTCTGTCGTGGTTAGTATGCTGATGGCAGCTGTCCCAAATGAGGACTTATCCATCGCAGAGGTACTGATAGACGAGTGTTCCCACGTTACACGTTGACTTTCCAGTACGTTTGAGAGGCAGGTGACAATTGATGACATTAAGAGCAAGGTCCAGCAGGTATGCTATCATTGCAATGCATTCCTTGACTACATGGCTATGCCTAAGGTGCATTATAATCCTCACTCAAATGTGGTTCGTGTCTCCGCACAGTATTGGGCACACGTTGATAGGGTATGCAAATTCATTTACAGTTTTTATTTTTACCTATATATATAAATGCATATGCCATTACATATTATTACACAAATAGATTTACCATTTATGCAGGAAACCATTCGATAGCGGTACTTTTGTATGTTTAGAGAGCTTATGTATTTCGAGCTATGCTACATTTTCACACACGAACGTACATCTAACCTATTTGATGGTAGGATAGAAGGGGATGCACCAATATACCCCATCTTGATTGAGGCCTCTTAGGACGTTCCATTGTCCATACAATCCACCAAGGCTACCCCTTCCCCAAATCCCCCACGCCCATGATGTTCGAATTATGTATTGGAATTTCTATATGTACTGTATATTAACTTTCTTGACACTTGTATCTCGCACTCATCTTTATGATTTCGAAAGAGTATGTTCTAAGTGATACTTTCATTAGCATTTAAAATAGGTACTCAATGGTATAGATTGTTGTTGTGGACATCATTTCTATATGAATTGTGGCATTTTATATTCTTTTTTTGTCAAATAAAATATTTTTTCTATTAAAACCATTTTTACATAACCAATACAAATTTTGTACATAAATTTTTTTCTTTCTTTATCCTCAACTCACCAATTACTACCATATACCGAATATTATACCAACAAATTAATCAATTATATTTAAGAATAATATATATAATTTATTAGTCAATTATATATATAATTCTAATTTATTAAACTTCACCATCATTCAAGCAATTATTTTAAAATTACATCACAATCATTACCAATAATCACATATACATACTTTTACCTATCACAATATTGTATTACTATTATTATAATAAAAAAAATATTACTAAAATCTAATTATATCCATAAAACCCAACAAAAAAGCATTGATTTAACTGTTATATAGAATTTATCTCATCCCAAGACATAAACAAATATACCAATTTTTTCCAAAATAATATTTTTACTATTCCCATAATATAAACAAACATACATCATGTTTTCCAACACAAACTTCACATTTTCTAACCCCACTCCGAAAACACATTCTCCCAAAAATATATTCCAAAACACATAATTCATATCCAAACATTACCTTAGTATTTTCTGAAAAACTCAGTTATATAAATTAGGTCTTGGTGAAATATGCATATATGTTAATTAAGTCTATATATAGGTGATGCTACTTCGAGCTGGAGGGTCAAGTACTCCGGTGGATTTGAGTGTTTTTGGGCTTGAGATCTGCAATCATGAACACACGTCAACTAGCCGAGAGGCCCCCGACTAAGGCACTTCGACGCTCAAGTTAGTTCAGGTAGAGCAGAATATAGAGAGAGTATACAGTGAATAGTATAAAATAGCATTACCTTGAGCGTGGTTGGGCCTACTGTATTTATAGCTTTATGTGGGCATGATTTTACCCAAGTACCTTTATCAGGTGTACTAGCTTTTTCAACATGCCAGGGGGCTGAAAGTCATTTCATGTTCAGATTCTGGTACTGTGCCAGGTGGCTAAATCTTCAATTTTTTTGAATAACCGTACCAGTAGGGGCACGTGTCTATCAAAGTTGTTGGCAGGGTGGTCAGAGTTGTCAGAGTTGTTGGCAGCAGTTATACCGGCTGCCACGTGTCATCGACGTGGAGGTATTCGACCTGCTAGATAAGAAAATAGAGGATGATTTGATAGTCGATTCATGTCGACCAGAGACAAGAGCTCGTACATGTGGCTTGATCCTGAGGTCGACACGGGTCGACTGCAGATGCTGCCACGTGGAGTCGATACAGGTCGACCACGAGTGCTATCACATGGGGTTGATTCAGGTTGACCAAGTATCCTAATCTTTAAGCCTCGTGGACTTTATCATTTGGAATTGGGCTTGTTGGGCCTGTTGGACTATCCCATATCATGAGTACCCCCAACTTTCGGTCCTGAATGAGCCTATCGATGAGAAGGGACAAGGAGTTTACATTCAAACATAGCAAGTAATACATTCGATCAGGGTTTTTGATCTTTTGACCTGGGTTTTTAAATTCTTGACTAGGGTTTTTGAATTCTTGACCAGGGTTCTGAGGTGGTTACTTTGCATTTAATGCGACTGTCACTGCACGGGATACGAAGCATGCAGGAACAGGATACGAAGCGTGCTGAAATAGGCTGTCATTATGGCAGTTACACGATTTCCCATGCATGATTGTTTATAAATAGGGGGATAAGCCCCTTCATTCACACTTTTGCAACCTTAATATCAGAGAGCCTGCACTATTGAAGAACTTCTAGCTCCATATCTTTCGCTTGAAAAACCAACACTGTAAGTATCCCTGTTACACTTGCGTTATTTCTTGCCTTTACCTTCTAAAAACATGTCTGTTAGTTCTGATTCTAGTAGTAATATGTCTGAAAACATGATCCATGGGGGGGGG
>JACGDI010000873.1:34654-54873 GCA_014898725.1 Jacaranda copaia
ATCCCCCAAACCCGACCAGCGGTGTGCGAACAGGCTGCAACTTCAACTGGCCCAAATTCATTCTCTTCAGAGTAGATAGAAAAATGACATTCACTGAGCTTCCGTTATCGACCAGAATTTTGTGCACCTTAAAGTTTTCAATCTCCACGAATACAACCATTAGGCAGTCTATCTTATGATCCATATTTTTTCTTTCAAGATGAATCAAGTCAGCATCGATAAACGAAATGGGCTCTGCACTCGTCGAGAGGTGAAAGGTTGTCTCCACAGGTGTAGCCTTATTGGACTTAAGTCTCCTCTGAGTCTGTCTGTGAGTAGAATTGGAGTCCCCCCAGTTAGACATCCTGCGATCATGTCAATAACTCCTCTGATGGGTGGGTGGTCCTCATAGGCGGGCTTTTTTCCTTTGTCATTTCTCCTAGGGCTAACCAACCTTTCTCTACGAAAAGTTTGATCTGTTTTGCCCCCTTTGATCTGGGCTTCCACAGCTATGTATTTTTTTAGATGACCCTGTCTAATCAATTGTTCAATCTCATCCTGGAGGTTGAAGCACTCATTAGTGTCATGCCCCTTCTGTTTGTGGAAGTGGCAGTACTTCTTTAATTTTTTCATGGCTTCTGTCATTGTTTGTTTCCTGGGCTTTTTAAGTAGGTTCTCATGCTGGATAGCGAATAAGACCTCCTTCCTCAGAATGTTCAGCTGTGTGTGGTCATGGAAGCGTTTGATCGGAGATCGACCTCGCTCTTTGTGTTTTTGGTCGTCTCTCTCTTTTTTTTTCTTGTCGACCTCAGAGGGTCCAAACTTGATTTTGTTTATCTCCTCTTGGATCATGTATCTTTCGGCCAAGTCGAGCAACTCCTCTATCGACCTGGGCCTTTCTCACACCAGGGCATTTGCGCACTCTTTATGCTTGAGCCCCAAGAACAGCACATCGATCAAGAATTCAATCATGGGGTTATCAATCTTCAGGACCTCCGTGTTAAACCTGGTGAAGAAATGTTGGAAGGACTCCTCCTCATTCTGCTTGAAGGTATAGAGGTGGGTGTGGGGGAGCTTTGCCTTCCTCCTACTGGCAAACTGGTGCAAGAACTTATCGCACAACTGGTCATAGGAATAAATGGTCAATGGTTCTAGATTCACGAACCAGTCTAGTGTGATGCCTTGAAAGGTGGTCACCAATATTTTGGCATGGATAAATTTATTGTGACCATGCAGCTGCATCATGTGCTCAAACTGCATAAGGTGCTCGTTGGGGCCAGTTAAGCCATCATTCCTCGGGAGACTAGTTGGAATTTGGGCATCCATGGCAATCCTCTCGTCGATGATCTCCTGTATGAATGGTGACCCTCTATCCTAACGAGATCTCTGGGGAGTATCCACATTCTGTGCTTTGTCGGTATTTCTCCTTGAGATTTCGTCGAGTCATCTGTTCAGCTGCTGCACCTTATGGGAAACGTCTTCCCACTCATCCCAATCTGCCTAGGAGGCAAACCTGGTGCGCTCAGCCCTATCGCGCTGTGGGGCTTGATTAGGCCGGTGCAACACATTTAGGGATTCTATTTTATCTTCACGATAGTCACAGTTTAGGCGTTCGACCCTATCGCACTATGGGGTTCGATTAGGTCGAACGCGATCCTCTGAGTCTGCCACCTCCTCACAAGGTTTCGAATGCCTTCTATCTACTGGTGGGTGCCTTGGACTGGGCTCGCACCAGGCGAGTGTCTGCCTGGCCTCCTGATGGGAGGCGATATTCTCCTAGGGTTTGTTTTCAGGTGGTGGCAGTGGCGGAGCCGCGCTGGCGGCGGGGGCGGGCACTGAGGTGTGCCTGTTCAAGACAGCAGACAATTGAACCAATATCTGAGCGGATATCTGTTCACTAATTAGTTGCATCAGTTGGGACACGGGTAGCGTCACCAGCTATTCCTGGGAGGCGCTGGCGCCCGAAGCAGTTGTGTCTTGATGGGGGTTAGGGAGTGGTGGGGAAATGGATCTCCGATTCTCCTCCCTGCCAGAAATTCCTCTGCAAGTGTTCACTATTTTTTTGTTGCAATCTCAAATTTTCCATAGACGGTGCCAAATGATGCTACTTCAAGCTGAAGGGTCAAGTACTCCTGTGGATTTGAGTATTTTTGGGCTTGAAATCTACAACTACGAACACACGTCAACTAGCCAAGAGGCCCCTAGCTAAGGCACTCTGAAGCTCAAGTTAGTTCAGGTAGAGCAAAATATAGAGAGAGTATACAATGAATAGTGTAAAATAGCATTACCTTGAGTGTGGTTGGGCCTGCTGTATTTATAACTTTATGTGGGCATGATTTTACCCAAGTACCCTTATTAAGTATACTAGCTTTTTTCTCATGCCAGGGGGCTGAAAGTCATTTCATGTTCAAATTTGGTACTGTGCCAGGTGGCTAAATCTCCACTTTTCCTGGATAATCATGCCAGTAGGGGCATGCGTCTGTCAAAGTTGTTAGCAGGGTGGTCAGAGTTGTTGGTAACAGTTACACCGACTGCCACGTGTCATCGACGTGGAGGTATTCGACCTGCTAGATAAGCAAATAGAGGATGATTTGGTGGTCGATTCATGTCGACCAGAGATAAGACCTCGACATGTGGCTTGATCCTGAGATTGATATGTGTTGACTGCAGATGCTGCCACATGGAGTCGATACATGTCGACCATGAGTGCTGTCACATGGGGCCGATTCAGGTCGGCCACGCATCTTAATCTTTGGGCCTTGTGGGCTTTATCATTTGGAATTGGGCTTGTTGGATCTATTAGGTCATCTCATATCAGTAGGGATAATTTCATCATTTGATATATTAATCCCAATGCTTCTAATCCCAAGATTACTAGATGCACTAAGGGCTTGTTTGCTTGCCAAGATTGTGTAGAATAGGTATATAATCCAGTGTAACTAATTATTTGATTATCATAATTAAGGCCTATGATTAATACAAAGCCTAGTATTTTATCCTAAAGTGCTAGGATTATGTATCCCGACCTCTTGATGTGATTAATAATCCTAATATTAGAAACATTGAAATTAATATATCAAATGATGAAATTGTCCATGCATATAAACTAAATATGGACATAATTAACAAATATAAATCACTAAAACTTGATTTATATAACTGAAGTTTTAAGAAATATTATTTGATTGTGCTATCAAATTATTTTTATAACATTTTTTTATACAATATCTATCTAAAAAACATAAATTTTTTATTTGAAAATTATTTCTTTCATGACAATAAGATTTCATAACTAAACTTTTTTTTATAAATTGAAAAATTAATAATATTTTTCAAATAAAATTTATGCTTAATATGAATTTTTTTTTTTGTAAAATTACAAACTAATATCCATAAACATATTAAATATAAAATAATTTAATTTGCGAAATAAGTGTATGGTTTTATAAACTTTGAAAGTATTTTTTTTTTTCAAAAAATAAGAATCAACTCTCTTTTAAGTAATAATAAATTATAAATATTTGAGAAAAAATTTTAAAATAGAGACTTATTACAATTCTACATATATTTAAACCTTTTTATGAAAATAATTCAATTATTAAAACAACATTAGGAATGAAATTGATATTTCATACTTATCATAAGTTATAATCCTAAACATTCAAATAATTGACTATAATAAAATTCGAATATATATATATATATATTTAAATTAGTAATCCAAGCAATCTAATATATTTTCAAGGTAATAAATCTTATACGGATTAATCAAATTCAATCTTATCACGACAAGCAAGTGTGCCCCATGGGGACATATAATCCCAATACTTTAAAATATAATATTAAATTTTTTTATTAATCATGGGCTTTCAATGTGACATCCAAATATTCAATTATACTGACCATTTATCCTACACAATCTTGACAAGCAAACAAATCCTTGTTATATTGATTGTTTGACAATTTTATTATTTTAAATTACTAAACATTTCAAATATTATTAATTATTTATCCTATTATAATTTGACATTATTCTAGTGAAATTAACGTGATGATCAACTATAAGAAGGGAGCAATTAATTTGAAACAACATACCGTAACGAATTCACTATGAGCCGCAAAGTCACGATGAATATATAAATACATATATATATATATATATATATTATACACACTACATATACATCTACTAAGAGAAACAACAAAGCAAATTTCAGCAATGGAAGATCGGTGTGAGACTCACTCAAACGAAAATTTTTAATATAAATTATGGTTGAAAATATTAAATCATTTGTACTATGTCTCCATTCATGTAAGAATTTTTAAACTGAACCAAATTGAAAGACGTGTTAAATGTTATATATATATTGGTATTATTTATTAGATCTATAGTCAAATATGGTAGTCGAATTTATAATCTAAGATTAGCACATACTAGGAAATTTTGTTTGAAGAAGAAGTATCTTTAGGGAGATCGAGAAAGATAATCTTTAATTAAATTTCATTTCTCTTGAATTTTTAATGTACGATGAAATTAGTTATCATTATAATCCTAAAAAGTGACATTGTAGTCTATGGAAACAAAGTTAAGCATTTCATAGCCCTAGTCAAGAAAAATGGAGGAGATATTTTATTAGTATTATATGATGTCAGTCCGAAAATTTATATTGAAAAGATGTCTTGAATAAGAGAAAAAACCTTCATTCAAACCCCAACAAAATACGAGAAATAGAAGGCAATGAAATAGAAAATTCCTGAAAAATTCTTACATGGACTAAAGATTGAAATATCAAAATATCCGCATTATGTCCCAATCTCATTTAAAATTTTCTCACTAAACCAAAAGCCCAAACGCGTAAATGTTCAAACTTCAAATGGTATCTTTGTGGATAGCAAACAGAACAAGTAAAAAAGGCTAACATAATCCTAATAGGAAACTGACCCATTTGGTTACCCGAACCTCAAAAATGAGGAAACAGACAGCAAATTTCATCCTGATTGCCATAGCTACTACTCTTTACTGTTTCCCAGCCATTAACGTTGAAGGTGAAATGCTTCAAACATTCAGTGAAGAATATGGTCCTTTTGATGAAACATACTATAGCATATTTGAGGTTATAAATCCTGCAACTGTCAGCAACGATGCCCTTCAGTTAACCCCGGATTCATATGCCCCCGAATTCCCCAAATTCCCCATGCCTATGACCTACAATTCAGCAAGAATCCTCCTGAAACAGTCTTTGAATCTATGGAAAGATGGTATTAATGCGAGCCAAACCCAAATGGCATCTTTCAATACTTCGTTTCTGTTCAATGACTTCCGGCCTGGAAATGGTAGCAAGGGCGAAGGCTTGCTTTCGTGATTGCCCCAGACCTGCTTCTCCCACCCAACAACCTCGGCCAGTTTCTAGGCCTGACGAATTCAATGACAGACAACATGGACAACAAGTTGATAGCGGTGGAGTTTGACACCTTCAAGCAAGACTTTGACACTGATGATAACCGTGTGGGTCTCGACATCAACAGCATCAACTCCATGAAGACTGAATCTTTGATGCCCCATAACATCACGATTGCTCCCCTAGGAGCCAAGTTTTACAACGTTTGGGTGGATTATGATGGCCTTCACAGGGTCATAGATGTGCATATTGCGGAACAGGCTGAGAAAACCGATGCTACTCCCCTCAAGCCTGGCTCCCCCATGCTATCAGCTGATTTGGACCTGAGAGATCACGAGAATCAGTATTCCTACTTCGGGTTCTCTGCATCCAGTGGGAAGGAGACCCAATTGAACTGAGTGTTGAGGTGGAACTTGACTGTCCAACACTTATCTGATCCTGAAAAAGATCCTCATAAATGGCTGAAGATAGTTTGGGGGGCTGAGTTGGCGGGACTGGTAGTGGTGGTGGCAGGTGCAGCCGGGTTCGGATATCGTTTCTACAAGCAAAGGCCCGCGTCCTCCAGAAGCAACTTGATGGGGGCACTGAGATGTTTGCCTGCTACGCCCAGGAAGTTCAAATTCAGGGACCTGAAAAAGGCAACCTGCAGTTTTAATGAGAAGAACAAGGTTGGACAGGGGGGATGTGGAATGGTGTACAGAGGGATGTTGGTTAAGGAGAATATGGAGATTGCAGTCAAGTTGTTTTCCAGGGAAAGCATTAAGGGTCAGCATGATTTCTTGTCTGAACTTACCATTATTAATCGTCTCCAGCGCAAACATCTAGTCAAATTACTTGGTAAGCGTCTAAATTTTACCATGATATATACATTCTCTAAAGATTCACTTTAGGTTCTCCAAACTGAAATTTGAATTCGGCTGAATTCAAGTCTATCACAAACATGTGAATCCTTTATGTGATTGATGTACAGTTTAAAGAGAGCGTCCAACAACTAACGTACTGATTAGCGCAATAACACTTGCTAAATGATTAATTAGAAACTTGACACGGCAACAACACTCGAAAAACTCAGATATGGATGCTTGAAAAAAATTAAGGAATGAAAGAAAACAAGAGTGAATGACTTACTTGTACAACAGGATGGTGTCACAAGAATGGGAAGCTACTGGTGGTGTACGAGTACATGACAAATGGCGGCCTAGACAAGCACCTTTTCATTGGGCCAAATAAAGCGCCGCTCGAATGGAGCGTCCGGCACAAGGTCATTTCAGGGTTGGCCACAGCCCTGCACTATCTTCACAATGAGTATGACCAGAGGGTGGTGCACCGAGATCTCAAAGCCAGCAACATAATGCTCGACTCCGACTTCAACGCTCGTCTAGGCGACTTCGGCCTTGCAATAGCGCTGGAAAACGGGGAGACCTCGTATGCGAGGCTGAGGGAGTGTTGGGCACAAGGGGATACATTGCCCCAGAATGTTTCCTTCGGGGAAAAGCCACACGGCAGTCTGATGTATATGCTTTTGGGGCTGTGTTGTTGGAAGTAGTCTGTGGGAAACGACCGGAACCACGATTGGTGAGTTTGAGTTCTCGGTGGATTGGGTTTGGCTGTTGCATAGGGATTCGAAATTACTTGAAGCTGTGGATCAAAGACTGGGTGATGATTATGTTGCGGAAGAGGCTTGCAGGTTGCTTCTGCTAGGGTTGGCTTGTTAACATCCTAATGCTGGTGAGAGGCCAAAAACACAGGCCATTCTTCAGATCATATCCGGGGCAATGCCAGTGCCTTATGTTCCACCTTTCAAGCCTGCTCTCGTATGGACTGCAAGAGGACCTATTGACATCGATTCAGTCAATATTGACGTCGTTCCAGTTAATACAATGTCAATTACAACTTCAGATTATTTATATTGGGAAGATAGAAAAAGAAATAATTATTTAATAAATTTATGAGTTATGATTGGATAAAAAATTATTATTAAATTTAATGTAAATCTCATTAATTTAGAAAGATAGAAAAATAAATTATTGTATAGTTAGTTAGTCAATTTTAATTATTTTAAAATTAAATTTGAAAAAAATAATTATAAATGTGAGAACGAAAAAAAGGTGATATTTTCATTGAAAATGATACAAAAATTGTATTTTTATTCCTGAAATAGTGTAAGATGAAGAAATATGTCTACAATAATAAAAATTGGAACCTTGGTTTTGTTTTGGTGGGGAACTAGAGATGTCAAACGATTTGGTCCGGCTAAACTGTTAAACATTTGGGCGGCCACACGGTCCCCGGCAGACCTGTCCACAATGGGATCTTTCCCAATTTCTGTTTATTTATTTATTTAATATATATGTATTGATTATTATATATATCTATATGTATTAATAAAATTAATATATATTTATATATATTAATAAATAAATTACAATTTATACCAAATACTTTTCCACTTTTATTTTCTATAATTACAAAAAAATTACAATTTTACTATAATAATGTTTCCAACACTTATATCATTTGAAATACTCAAAAGCATGACATTTATGTCACTATTAATATATTTCTGAACCCTTACATATGAACTTGTTATGAAAACCCTAATAGGATGGATAACTTAAATCCAGCTTCTCAAGTTTATCAAGGTGATTTGAGATAGAAGCTTAATGAGCAAATGAAAAAGAGAACTAAAACTTTTGAGGCGAAAAAATAGAATCAGGAGACGGAAAAATCGATTCCAAAAATTGATTTGGAAAACCCTAACCCTAACCCTAGGGATAAGGGTAAAGAAATCTTGATTGAAGATGATGACACGAGAATGTGTCAAGGATCAACAAGGTCAAATCAAAACGTAAACCCTAACCTAAAGATAAAGGTAAAGGGATTTTGATTGAAGATGATGAAATGGGACTGGGTAGAAGATCAGTAGGGTTAGAGCAAGTTGAGGATACAAACCCTAACTCTAATTGTATTTTGGAAATGAACATTGTTGAGAATTTAGAGGAGTCGAGAGATGTTGACAATGATCAAATGTTGAATCAACAATTAGATGGAAATTTCAATGATAATTTTGATGAAATTTTCAATGATAATTTTGATGAAATTTTCAATGATAATTTCCAGGCAGGATTAGAAGAGATAGAGAAAAATCTAGATGCTGAAACAAATACACATACAATTGAGGTTGTTAATAATAATCAGATGAATTTGCAGTGTGTAGAGAATAAAAAAGGTTATGTGTTTGGTTCTTCTTCAAGTTCTGGAAATAAAGACGGGTTTAATGTTTCTAATAATTCTGAAGCTAAAGATAGTTCATATCAGCCATCTCAGACACTAGAGTCCCAAGAAAGCCTTCCAATTCAAGAGAGTCAAAATGAAACTTTTGAAGAAGCACGAGCTATTCAAAGGATAGTGTCTTCTGATGTGGAAAATCACAGTAGTCAACCAAGAACAAAGAAGAAAAAACAACAGCTTGCAAAGTCCAGAAACATACTTCTGACTTACCCTCGAAACAGTGAATTGATGATGATGATGATGATGAATATTCTTATTTGGAATATTAGAGGGATTAGGAACAATAAAACTCAAACTTATTTGCATAACTTAAGAAAAAAAAAAGAAGCTAAAGATATTAGTGATTCGGGAACCCATGACCATTTTAGATGTTAATTTTATGCTGGGGAGGTTTGGTTTTAATGGTGTTTTAGCTAATAGAAATAATCAGATTTGGTGTTTCTATGATATAGATTTCACTGTGGAATTACTTGTAGATCATGATCAGTTTATGCATGTGAAGTTCACTTGTTCGCTTTGTCCAAAACCTTTCTTTGGAAGTTTCATTGATGCTAAATGTTCTAAGGTGGAAAGAAGAGAGTTATAGGAATGTCTACTTGCTGTAGCTATAATTGATCCTTAGACAGTGGGAGGTGATTTCAACACTGTTTTAAATATATCTTAAATGAGAGGTGGTGCTACTCCCAGAATTGGTTCTATGCTCGAATTTAGTGAAATGATACATGACTGTGGTTTAATGGATGCTGGTTTTATTAGCAAAAAATACACTTTGATCGATAAAAAACTTTGGTAGCGAATAGATAGGGTATTGGTTTTTGAAGGTTGGCATGAGATGTTTACTAATATGAAAGTTTATCATATGGTCTGACATCTATCTAATCATTCTCCTCTCTTGGTGGTATTGGATGTTCAAGAAGCTAGAGGGCCTTCAGGTTTTAGATTCCAAAATATGTGGTGCAAGCATCATGGCTTTTATAATATAGTTATATAAAATTGGGATATGCCTGTTTTGGATAAGGGTATGGCTAAGTTACAACACAAACTTTATAGACTCAAAATGTATCTTAAGTGGTGGAATAAGCATATATTTGGTAATGTGTTGGATGCAGTTAAGAGAGCAGAAAGTGATGTGGCTTTTCGGGAAAACAAGTTTGATCATGATCCATCAGATGAGAATTTAATCAATATGAAAAAGTGTAGTGTTGTTTTTATTAGAGTGCTTGCCATGGAATAAGAATTTTGGAGACAAAAACTTGCAATTAAATGGACTGCTGAAGGAGAAAGAAATATAAAGTTCTTTCATTCTTTTGTTAAAAAAAAAAGAAGCAAGGAGTTTCATTCATCAAATTCAAAAAGGGGGTCAGATTATTAGCCAACAAGAGGATATTAAGAAATTAGCAACAAAATTTTTTGAACACTTGTTGAATGATGAGGATTTCAGAATCGAACAAGATGCTTTTGATGGATTTTCTTCTTGTTTCTATTAGGTTGGTTAGGATATAGTTTGTGGGGATATAGAGGAAGCTGTTCAAGATTTCTTTCAAGGTAACTGTATGCCTAAAAGCTTCAAATGCACATCTATTGTTTTGATCCCTAAAATTGAAGAGGTGAATACTTGGTCTGATTATAGACCTATTAATTTATGCAATGTTACAAATAAAATCATATCCAAACTGCTCTACAAGAGATTAGCTACTTTGTTGCCTTTGATTATATCTCCCTCTTAGAGTGGTTTTGTAGTAGGAAGGAACATTGTAGATAACATCCTCTTAGCTCAAGAATTAGTGCATTCTCTGAATCATAAAGGTAAAGTGGATAGGGTGATCTTCAAGCCTGATATGGCTAAAGCTTATGATAAAGTGCAATGGAAGTTTTTATGTGGTATGCTTTCTTACTAAGGCTTTTCTGAGAAGTGGATTGACTTGATTAAGGCTTGTGTAGAGGACTGTTGGTTAACTGTTTTGATCAATGGTACTAATGTTGGATTCTTCAAGCCTACAAAAGGATTGAGACAAGGGAATCCTCTATCCCTAGCCTTTTTTTATCATGGCAGTAGAATAACTCTCGAGAAAATTGGATCAAACATTTGCTGAATTTTCTTTTCTCATATATGAGCCAAAATCCAATATTCATATATCCTATTTAGCATATGTTGATGATTTAATTATTTTTGCTAAAGTGTGTGGGGAGAACATTAAAAAGTTGATGCATACGCTCAAGCAATATGAAGAGGTTTTTGGTCAGTTGATCAACAGTCAGAAAAGTTCTTTTATTGCTAATAAAAAATACAGACTCATGAAATGCAGGTTGATTAGTAGAGTTACAGGCTTTAGATCAAAAGGTCTTCCTATCTTATATTTGGGAGCTCCTCTTTATGTTGGGAATAAGAGAAAGGTATTCTATTCACTGCATTATTGGATAAAATGAGGGCTAAACTTCTTAATTGGAGGCATTCAGCATTGTCACATGGAGTAAGACTAACTCTTATCAAGAGTGTGCTAAATACTATACCTATTTATCTAATATAGGTTCTACGGCCACCTAAATTTATGATTAGAAACATGGAAAGATTGATAAATAAGTTTTTCAAGGGTGACTGAGGATCACAAAAAGATTCATTGGGTTAAGTGGTTTGAAGTTTGCTATCCATTGGCAGAAGGTGGTCTTGGAGTTAGAGACCTTAATGATGTGGTGGAAAGTTTCTCTTGGAAGTTGTGGTGGAATTTAAGAAATCAAAAGTCTTTGTGGTCTAAATTCATGAGAGACAAATATGTCAAAGGCTTTTTCCCTACTAATACAAGCGCACTAAGAATGACTCTCCTATTTGGAAACATATGTGCAAAGTTAGAATGGAAGTAGAGTCACATTTTTTCTGGAAACTTGGGAAAGGGAAAATATTTTTTTGCCATGATCAATGGTTTGGTGAGAAGCCATTGAATTAGATCATACATAGACAGATATATTCTTTAGAATCTGTTGATTAATACTGGAATAATGGTATTTAGGATATTCAGAAGCTTGCACAAGTTCTTCCAGCTAATCTCATGGAACAACTTGTTACTATTTCTTTTAATCCTGGTCAAGAAGATTGTCTCCTATGGAAGTTATCTGACTCAAGAAGTTTTACAACTAAACCTGCATAGACTCATTTAAGGAAATCTCAATCTAAGCATGACTTGTTACAACATATTTGGAGACCTAATCAAACTCCTACTATATCAGTCTTTGTTTGGAGATTAATCAAAGACTTGATTCTAGTAGATGACAAGTTGGAGAGGAAAGGTATGCAAGTTGTTTCTAAGTGTGCTTGTTACTTACAGGAAGAGAATATTTAGCATTTGTTTCTTCATGGAGAAAAATGTCAGCAACTTCGGAGTTTTTTTGGAGTGTCAATCCCTCATACATATAGCATAGTTAACATGCTACAGGCTTGGAAGGTGTCTGTTGGTTATCAAATCAAGGGGCATATTAGAATGTAGATACCCATTCTTGTTCTTTGGCATATCTGGGAGGCAAGGAATGATTACAAGTACTGAAATAAACCCTTCATGTGCAGTAAGATTATATGGAAGGCCCTTCGCTCTATACATGTGATATATTCTAGTAAAGGGTTTAAGATCCAAAATTGCAATTGGCCAGACAGTTAGGATGCCATTTCATACATAAAAAAGAACAACAAGTAATCTGTGTATGATAGAATAAACCTTATCCCCCATGGCTAAAATTAAATGCAGATGGTGCAGCTAAGGGCAATCCAGGAGCAGTAGGATCAGGTGGATTACTTAGAGATCAAAATGGGGATGTTAAGTTTGCTTTTTACAGTTCCTTGGGTGAACAAACTAATACATATGCTGAATTTTATGTTGTCTATAGAGGACTCAAGTTATGCATGGAAAAGGGTTTTCAATTCATCTTGTTAGAGTTAGATGCGGTTGCAGTTATTAATTTTCTTCAATCACAAAGAGCAAGACCTTGGAAGCTATCTCATCTCTTTAGTGAGATCAGAAAGCTACAACAAGACCTTACAATGCATATTTCACATATTTATTGCGAAGGGAATCAACCAGCAAATCTATTAGCTAATCTTGCATGTCAATCTCAACAGCCAGCCATTTTAGAAGCATCTCAAATTCATTCTAGCATCTTAGGAGCTATTAAACTGGACAAGTGGAACTTTCCTTCATTTAGATTTAAATATAGTAGCTAGTGTTTTTATTCAATTTTTGTTGGATTGATTGATTTAGCTAGACTAGCTTTGAAGCTTTCATTTATTTATTTGGATTAGAACTTTGTATTATTTTATTTGAAATTTTAATAAACATGGGCTATAGAGGAGGAATTGTGGAGGCAAAAAGCGGCTTGTGGGTGGCTAACGGAGGGTGAAAGGACTACAAAATATTTTTAGAATCTGGTGAAGAAAAAATGGGCTAAAGCAAGGATCCATCAAATCTCGATGGATGGCAGAACAATTACTGAACCATCAGAAATTTGAAGCTCGGCAACCAAGCACTTTCAAAACATACTCGAAACATGAACAAATGTAATACATGATAATGATCTCAACATGATTCCCAGTGTTCTCTTGCAGGAGGATGCTAAATTCTTATGTAAACTGCCCGAAGTGGAGAAAGTTGACCACGTTGTTAATGGAATAAACTTGGATACTGTAGCAGGCCTTGATGGGTTCACTTCCTTGTTCTTCCAAAAATGCTAGAACATCATACAAAAAGACCTAGTTGAAGCGGTTGGTGAGTTTTTGAAAGGTGCACAACTGCCTAGGAGCTTTACTACAGCTACTATAGTTCTCATTCCAAAAATCAAGAACCTAGGAAGTTGGAACGAGTTTAGGCTAGTGAGTCTATGCAACGTGGTGAGTAAAATTATCACAAAACTTATGAGCTCGAGACTAGCAGTCATCCTCCCAAAGGTGATATTGCCCAACCAAAATAGATTCGTCACTAGGAGAAATATTGCTGGCTTAGAAAATGGTCCATGACCTTAACACCGAGAAAAGTGACAACAATCTTATACTCAAGTTAGATATGGCAAAAGCGTATGATCGGGTGCAATGGAACTTTCTTTACAAGGTTCTCAAATGCTTTGGTTTCCCATCTAATTGGATAAAAATGGCCAAAAATGTGATTGAAAGTTGCTGGTTCACAGTCTATGAGGAGTATGGAGAAATGTTCAAATCGGCCAAGGAACTACGCTAAGGAGACCTACTGTCCACATGATTGTTTATCCTAGTAGCTGAAGCCTTCTCGAGAGGTTTTGAAAATTTGTTTCAGAATAATTCACATATGTACTACGGAGCCAAATGAGGCACATGATTATCACATCTAGTGTACACGGATGACATGATCATCTTTGCAGCTGCCAATGATTTAGGAATTTCCAAGCTCATGAAATTTATAAAAGATTATTAGTGCATGTCAAGTCAATTGGTTAGTCTTTGATTGTTGGTAAGAACGTTGATCCCCAAAAAATTCATGCCATCTTGAAGAATATGGAATACAACAAAAAGGAGTTACCTATCCAATATTTGGGAGGTCCACTCTTCAAAGGTCACAAGAAAGGATTATTATTCGAAAGGTTGGTGGAAAAAATAAAGAGGATATTCATAGGGTGGGAAAATAAATCCTTATCACTTGGGGGCCGATTGCTTCTTATCAAAAGTGTAATATATTCCAAGCCAATGTACTTACTGCAAGTGGTTCAACCGCTGGGATATGTCATTGATCGAATAGAGAAACTCATTAATCGATTCTTTTGAGGGTCCTATGGTAATGACAAGAAGATCCACTGGTTATCATGGGCTAAGGCGTGCTTCTCGAAAAATGAAGAGGGCTTCAGGGTTAGGAATATTAGAGACATCGTTCATGCATTTTCCCTTAAGCTTTGGTGGATGATTAGGAAACAAGGGCCTCTTTGGGCTGATATCATGATTCAGAAGTACTATGGACCGTTTTATCCCTGTATCCCGAAGGTTTCGATTCACGACTCCACTATTTGGCGTAGAATCAAATCGCAGGGTATTGAGACAGAGAAACTGATTTACTGGACCCTTAGCGATGGAGAGATTTTCTTCTGGCACGATCACTGGTTTGGGGATGAACCCCTTAGCGCTCAACTTCGGGATAGTAGAATGCATCTGACTGTGTGAAAATTTTGGAACGGAAATACGGGGAATTCGGAGAAACTAAAATAATTTGTTTCAGACCATATTACAGAAGAAATTACTAAAGTCCCATTTAATCCCAATAGCCAAGACTAGTGCTGGTGGAAGTTCACCCCAAATGCTGGATTCTCACTATGAACAGCCTGGGAACCCGTTAGGAAAAAGCATGCACAACAATCAAATATGGTTAATTTTTGGTCAAAATTCTTAACACCCACAATGGCGGTTTTCTGTTGGAGATTATGGAATAATATGTTGCCACTAGAGACAAAGATGCAAGCCAAAGGGATAGCACTGGCATTTTGTTGTCGATGCTGTCGAAACATCAAGTCAATGCAACATGTTTTCGTGGACAGCCAACAAACTAAGTAGGTTTAGGAGTTCTTTTGCAATATATTTAATATAAATTTCTATAGTCACAATAGCATCAAGAGACAAATCCAGGTATGGAACAACCACTTAAACTCATCTATACATGTTAGAAATATTATTCCTTTATTAATTGCTAACCGAAGTCAAGGTGAAAATTAAGAAAGTCAAGTGACTCATATCGTGCAAAATGAAAATGATTTTGAATCTCTATAACTATTAAAATAATTTTATCCTAAAAAATATTTTTGTACTTGTAAAGTCTGTCGCATTTAAGTTACCTTAATAGCATAATTGGCGTCATTAGTTGATAGGTGTACTACCATAGCAACTATACTATGTAATTGCATTGTTTCTTGAGGTCCAGTGCTATCATCAAACCGGGCTAAATCATTATTAAGTTAAGCTTTGCTTGCTGAGGTTGTATGGATGAGCAACTATACAATATTATCAATATTTCTGTGCTTATGGAATTTTCAACTTTCTGTAATCAAAACAATTAGTTCCACTTAATGTTTCTAACGTCTAGCTCGTACAACATGACCAATGAGTTTAATTACTGCATGTACTGAAATGCAAGCCTTAGGCCCGCTCGTTGCCAGTGTAGCATCTAAAGGCTTACTCTTGCCATTTTAATCGTACTTATATGTGTCGTGAAACATTTATCCTATATTTCTGCTCATGATTTAAAGCCGGAACTTGTAAAGGATTCATTTGTTATGAAGTTCAGTTCCTGATGGATACATTTAACGGATGTTCCAGAATGCCGAATTTCTCTTGAAGCCTCGGACATTGCATCCAGTGCTATTTAAGACAATTATAGACAAATTTGCTACTGTTGGAATCCTTTAGGTATCAATACAATCTTCTTTAATTGCGGTACATTTGGTCGATCTTAGGAATTACTTCCAGAAGTTAGATCATATTATAATACATATATATAGCATGTGGTGTCTGCACAATAATATTGAATATATTGTTACTTGTATATCCTTATCTAAAAGAAATAAAGGTATTAGAAAAACGTAAAGTTTTACGAAATGCAATGCATTTGAAGTAGCATTTTATTTGATGTAAGAATGGTTAACCAGGCACTTACCTCTTAAGAAACAAATGACAAATACTTCCGGCTTAGAATTTTTGAATTATTAACATGATGCATTGTGTTTCATTATTGCTCTTTAGGAGCTTAATATGTTGTAATGAATGACTTACTCTTCAGCATATTTAAACCGAATTTTGGCACCAAAAAGTGGAAGTTCGAATCCCAATTTCACTTCAAAGCTGCCAACATTTGAGTTCCTCTCTTCAGCGAAAATTCCCAAGAAAGAGACAGTTTCAACTCCTCTATCGAGGAAGAAATTAGTAAAATTAAAGATCCATTTCAAGTCAAATAGGAGTAGGTATCAAATCCTCAAGCCAGCAAAAATTCCAGCCAACAATACAGGTGTGCCCAGGTTCGACTCCCAGCCAATGCACTAATTTTCAGCACAATTCAACATTCAAAAGAAACAGCCAATCAAAAGACCCAAGTTCGATTTAGAACTTCAGCAGATTGAACAGAATTATGTAAAAATCAAATCTTAGATTTTGAAGCAATAACTAAAGCCAATTTTCAAACCACCAAAATCATTTAACAGCTGCAAGAGACTGATGCAACAGCCTGTACAAAAATAGCAATTTATACGCCACAATTGCGGCAACCAAATTCAAAACTCTTCTGATGCAACTTGTAAAGTCAGCAACACACCAACCAAAACTCTCAATAGAAGCAACTGTACAAGTAATTAGTCAAATGTGCAGCAGCCCAAAAAAAAAAAGGATCCTCACAGCAGAAGTAGCCACAACTGATTCAGAAACCAAAAGTCCAGCAAGATGCGAGATTAAGACACCCCATCAATCAATTAACACAGCAGCAATGCAAGAGCTACTCCAAAGTCAAAGTCAACCAAATCTAAGTCAAACAAGAAACCAAACAGATTGAGAACTAACTGTAACTCAAATCGCAGTTGAGACAATTGTGGTCCAAAAAGTGCAAAAGATTGACATGATCACAGCAACGCATCCAATTCACCAGGAGGGCAGAGACAATTCCCAGATTACAAAATCCATTCCACACAGCTGAATTAAGGACCATCTGTAACTCAAAAAAAACTCATTTACTTCTGATCCGAATCGGCCAATGCAACAGATTAGCAAAACTGAAGCTACTCATTACTTACACAAGCAGCAAAAGGATTCACTCAATTGTGTAGAACAGAAATTTGATAACGAGAGGAAGAAATGAACTGCCCAGAAGCAAATCTTCTCCCAATACGAGATTCCAGCAACATCCTTTAACAAACTGATTAAGCAATTTAGTGAATGAGTCCTTCCCGCAAAGCAACACCCAACACAAACCAACCAAATTTTACTGATGAGTTGGTGCATTACCAATGCATCATTCACATGAATGTTGTCACCTACTACTGATCTTTTCCTTACCTTCAAAATGACAAATAAATCAATTGTGAATCCAGTCTGGCTTGTTTGGTAAATCACAAACTTTTATTGGATAAACTAAGCAATAACTTACCGAATATGTTTGATTTCAGGGGGAATCGGACTGATGAACCTTTCACTTTCACATCCTGGAGTTGCCTACTCTTTGGTTTTTCTGTTGTGGAAACACGGCTGGTACTTTCTCCTGCTAAGATATCAATTCCTTTCTTTACCTTTTCATGGTAAAGAGCTGGAGGTCCAAGCCTCAACTGAGGCATGTTCTCTATTTGAATCAATTTCTGATCTTTTTCAAGATTATGCAAGAGCTCAAACTGTTACAACCAAGTTCAGATGTGGCAAAGTAATTATGCAGACCTTTTTAACAAACAAAAAAAGGGGGAAAAAATAAGAAAGAAATAGAAAATCCAGACACAAAACAGTATAACCACTAGAAAATATAATCAGGTGAGACTAGAGAACATACCCCTGTAGGTGGATGCAAACCATACGAGTTATCTGCATTTTCATGATCATAAGGATGTAAAGCTGGTGTGGCACATGCTTGCCGTGTCCTTGATGAGGACCTGTTCACTAGTTCTTTCTTTGCAAGCACAGATTTGCCACTCGAGTCGTGTGTTGAATGAGCTTTGAGGGAATTATTGCCTCGGACCCGTAGATCAGACCGTAAGGACTGTGACCTATGGCTATTTGGGGTGTTGTCCTGTATGCCCATAGCACTCTGGGAGGTCATCTACCCAGTTTGAGCCAGTATTCTGTATCCTATCTTTCAAATAGTTGAGAATCATTCTATTTGTTACCTCAATCTAGCCGTTCGATTGGGATTGCCCACTAAAGTAAAGTGTTGGGTGATCCCCTAGGCGTTGCACCAACCTCTATTACTACTACTTTGGAACTGAATCCCATTATTTGATATAAGAACCTTAGGTAGACCAAAATGATAGATGATGTTCTTCCAGATAAAACTCTTAATGGCTGTGTCTATTGTCTTGCGAACAGCCTTATCCTTGACTTGACCCATTTCTTAAAGTACTCAACTGCTACGATAATGAATTTTTGTTGGCCTGTTGACCTTGGTAGAGAACCTAAAATATCGATCCCCTATTGGTCGAACGATCAAGAAATTTGGACATTGACCATGGGCATAGCGGGTTGATACAACATGTTTAAATGGACTTGGCATGATGTACATTTTTGAGAAAAATCAATTGAGTCCTTCAATAGTATTGGCCAAAAGTATCCGTACCTGATTACTTTGTGTGCAAGGGATTTTCCCTCGGAGTGGTTGTCACACATGCCTACATAGACATCTTGTAATACTTCGAGAGCCTTGTCGAGATTCATGCACTTTAGGGGGGGTCCAGACATCGACCTCCTATACAATTGACCAGACTTGTTGAGCGCAAACTTCGTAGTTTGTCCTCAAAGGTGTTGAGCCTCATTCCTATCCTTAGGACGGTGCCTTGATTTAAATAGAGTTTGATTGGGTCTTGCCAAGAAGGAACTATCTTCTCGATGCTTGCTACTAGATTCTCCTCGAATGGTCCGATCGATGGCCTATTGGCGACCAAAAAATGTTATTTTCCTATCTTTCGTGCCCCTAGTTGAGCTTGCAAATTTTAACAAGGCATCCGTCCGCTCATTCTCAGATCGAGGTTGATATGGGATAGCCTAATAGGCTCAATTCTAAATAATAAAGCCCACGAGGCCCAAATAATAAGTGTCCAGTCGACTTGAATTGATCTCTTGTGATAGCACTCATGGTCGACCTGTATCGACTCCACGTGGCAGCATCCACAGTCAACCCGTATCGACTTCAGGATCAAGCCACGTGTGCGAGCTCTTGTCTCTGGTCGACACGAATCGACCACCGAATCATCCTCTACTCGCTTATCTGGTAAGATGAATATTTCCACGTCGATGACACGTGACAGCTGGTATAACTGCTGCAAACAACCCTGACAACCCTGCTAACAACTTTGACAGACACATGCCCCTTCTGGCACGGTTATCCAGAAAAATTGGAGATTTAGCGTCTTTATTGATGTGAAAGAAATATGCGTCTTTATTGATCGTACTTGTTTGATTTACATGTTTGCGAGTAAAAAAAAAAGGATGATGATATCTGGTCTGGTGCAATCTCTGGGCTGGTCGAGTTCAGTCTTCGAGCTCGGGCTCCGCAAGAGCTAGTGGGGAATCGGCCCAAGGAGACTCAGAGGGTTCTGGAAGATTGATCGAGAAATTAGTCGACCGCAACAAATACTGCACAAGGTCAACCTGCCCATCCTGTAGATCCCCGATGAGATCCTCTGCGAACCCAAACTCCATATTTATCTGCTCAAGCCGAGCATCGATCTCAGCCTTCTTCTTTGCCTCCTTGGATTGGGGCTCATCGGTGGCCTCGACGGTAGATCCTCCCTCGGCAGCCTCGCCTGTCGTCAGTTCAGGAAAAGGCTCCAGTTTATCATTCAGCAGGAGGCTCATGCGGCTTCTGTCTTCAGCAC
>JACGDI010000873.1:71353-83094 GCA_014898725.1 Jacaranda copaia
AATCAATTGTGAGTTCAACCGGAGAAGGTTCCACAATCGATTCAAAGAAACCTGAAAATGGGCAAGAATGGCGTCGAAATAGGTCTCCTAACCAAGAAATGAGAGAATTGGCAGCGAATCTTGCAAAATCCTTCAAGATTTCAGTATAATTCGATAGAGCAACTAATTCCAATCACAGATAAGTGAAATGTATCGATTAATTTGGAGAGACCAGAAAATGGGCAAAAATTGAGTTTCTCAGCCAAGAAACGAGAGCCTTGGCAGTGTAGCTTGCTCAATCCCTCAAGATTTTGATACAATCCAACAAAGCAACCAATTCCAACCACAAGTATGTGGAATTCTATAATAGAACCGAAGAAACCTGAAAATGGGCAAAGATGGCGCATAAAATCAGGTTTTCATGGCAGATTCTTGAATATTTTTCAATCAGGCAACTCCGGTGATTATTCCCTCTTAAGACTGCCTTGGCGTTGGTTGCCGAAAGTAGGACTACCCGACAAAACAAGGCAGGAAGCAATCAAGCCCAGAATCGGGTGGCAATTGCTATTATGAGGCAGTGATGATCAAGAATCTGCCCAGGCACGGCGGTGATCTTGAAATGGCACTTCCACTGGAGGCGAAACTATCCAAGTCCAGTTGCCAGAGCAGTGGAGAAGGTAGACTGAAGAGATGGGAGGGACGGAGAGAGATGGGAGGGACATATTCTTGAATTTTCTTGGAGCAATTCTTGGAGCATTTTTTCACAAGGAGCTTTTGAATTGTGAATTAGTTCCTGCCATGTGTTAGCCCTTTGAGGAAGGAGGAGAATTAGTTCATACCCACACATCAGTTGCTAAAACTCAAGTCCACTCAGTTTAGCTCAACTCAACTGCCATGTGGGCACCAGGTATGGTTGTTGTAAGCTGGATTCAAGCACCCCAAAACATTGCCATTTCAGCTCCCGCACTATCACAAAGTGCTAAAACATAGTTGAAATACACACGCATAGATTTACACACTCGTTCTCATAACGCAGCAGTCCCAAAATTCTTCAAGACAGCAACATATGAACTTATTCTCCCAACCCCAACAAAAATCTCCTCAATTTAAACAAACAGAATCTTCCATAACAGAAAAAAGGATTCTGGAACTAATTGACCAACAAGAAACGGTATTCTTACCTTGAATATAGAAGAATGAAAAGCCCAACAAACCAACTTTCTTCCTCCCACTCTCAGTAAATAATCCTAAGTCATCATTTTCCAAATTAACAAGTTAGCTTTGGGGTGAAAATGACTAAACATTATTCTTGTTTTTTTTCATTAAATGTTTATAGAAGAGAAGTGTTTATCTCAGCCCTCAGTTTCACAAATGGATCACCTACTTTATCTATTATATATCTATTACAAAATTCACTAATTATACAATGATCAAACATCACCAAACATAAATATTATGTAAGTAGAATTCTACCTATGCTGAATATCTAAATAAAGAATTGCAAAAATTTTTGTTCTACAAATTTGTTAAAGAATGGACACTAACAAAATTTCATAAAATATCCTAAATTATTGAGTCCGCACTAATGAAACTATAATATGTGTTAAACAAGGTTTAAGTTTATTAACAAAATTGCTATATATCTAAATTATTCTTACAACATAAGTGAAGAATACGACAAAAACAACTAACATGAAAAAAATTCCTTTTTCTAAAGGTTCTAATAATTTAACTATTTTCCTAACAATGTCAGTATCATTAGATGCATTATTGAAAGACACACTCATACTTTATCTATTGTTTTCCAACTCTTAATACAATATATTTCTAATTATTTCACAAAAATAAATACTGCATGAGGATGATCAAATTATCAGAACACCCAATAATTCTTTTTTATTTGCACCAATTATTATTAACCCAATGAGTTATATCATATAAATAATATAAATTGATTTTACCTACAATTACATATCAGATGTAAAAGAAACTTTACATTTTAGAGTTTAAGAAATTTCACACAAATTTAAAACTTTGGCTAAATGTTGTTTATAATCATAATCAAGAGGTATATATTACTTGATATAGATTTATAAGCTGGTTATAAATACATTTGGTTATATTATGTTTAATTTCAACGTAACAAAGAAATAATTTATTTTGTACAATTAATCTAAATAATTCTATTTTCATTTTCGTCCTATCAAAACTTTGAAATACAAGCTAACTTCCGGGTGGGTCATATTCAACTTAATATATATTACACCATTAAACTTGGGAGCACAACATTTAATAATTTCTCGGTCACATAGTAATTGTTTTATATGTTATAATATATAATTGAACACTAGTTATATTAGTTGTTTGATAATTTCTTAACATGTCAAATATTATTAGTTATCCTGTTATAACTTTATATTATTCTAGTCAAATTAACTTGATGATCAACTATAACATGGGAGCTATTAATTTGAAAAAACATGCAATAACGATTTCATTATAAGCCGCAATGGAAGATGCGTGTGAGACTCACTAAAACGAAAATTTTTAATATAAAATATGGTTGAAAATATTAAATTATTTGGATTATGTCTACATTCAAGTAAGAACTTTTAAAGTAAACCAAATTGAAAGACGTGTTTAATGTTCAAACTTCAAATGATTTTTCATTCAGCATATATACACAGAGAGAGAGAGAGAGAGAGAGAGAGAGAGAGAGAGAGAGAGAGAGAGAGAGAGTAATGCTGTTTATTAAATTTATAGTCAAATATTTAAGTCAGATGGGTATTATTCAATGTATTATTCAATTCTACACATACTAATAGGACATTTTGTCTGAAGATGCATCTTGAAGGGAAACTCTGGAAATTAATTCTGAGTTAAATTTCATTTCCTTTGATTCGTTGATGTAGGATGAGATTTGTTATTGAAATTAGTTATTATTATAGCCTTCAATCGTGACAAATAGGAAGAGGTACATGGTCGTTTATGGAAGCAAAGTTAGGCATTTGATAGCCCTAATTGAGGAAAATAGAAGAGACACATTATCATTGTTCTATCAACGTCAAACATTCATCCGCATCATTAACTGAAAATTTGTCCTGAAAAAATTTCTCAAATAAGAAAAAGGATCTACATTCAAACCTCAATAACATAAGAGAAACGGGAAGGCAATGAAATTGAAAATTCCTGGAAAATTCTTACACGGACAAAAGGTTGAAATATCAAAATGTCCGAATTACATCCCAATCACATAAAATTTTCTGACTAAACCAAAAGCCAAAACGCGTTAAATGTTGGAACTTCAAAAGATATCTTTATGGATAGCAAACAGATCAAGAAAAAAAGGTAACATACCTCGAAGAGGAAACAGACCCATTTGGACACCCAAACCCCAAAAATGAGGAAAGAGATAGCCAATTTCATCCTCATTGCCATAGCTACTACGCTTTACTGTTTCCCAGATATTCACGTCAAAGGTGAAATGCTCAAAACATTCAGTGAAGAATATGGCCCTTTTGATGAAACATACTATAGCATATTTGAAGTTATAAGTCCTGCAACTATCAGCAACGGTGCCCTTCACTTAACCCCGGATTCAATGACTACTATTTCCCCATGATTATGACCTACAATTCAGCAAGGATCCTCCGGCAACAGCCTTTCAAGCTATGGGATGATGGTATTAATGCAAGCCACCGCCAAGTGGCATCTTTCAATACTTCGTTTCTGTTCAATCTCTACCGGCCTTCGAATGGCGGCAAGGGAGAAGGCTTTGCTTTCGTGATTGCGCCAGACCTGCTTCTCCCACCCAACAGCATCGGTCAGTTTCTCGGCCTGACGAATTCAATGACAGACAACGGGGACAACAAGTTGATAGCGGTGGAGTTTGACACCTTCAAGCAAGACTTTGACCACGATGATAACCATGTGGGTCTCGACATCAACAGCATCAAATCCACGAAGAGTGAATCGTTGACGCCCCATAATATCACGATTGCCCCCTTAGGAACCAAGTTTTACAATGTTTGGGTGGATTATGATGGCCTTAGCATGGTCATAGATGTGTATATTGCGGAACAGGCAGAGAAAAATGGTGCTGCTCCCCTCAAGCCTGGCTCCCCAATATTATCTGCTGATTTGGACCTGAGAGATCACGTGAATCAGTATTCTTACTTCGGGTTCTCAGCATCCAGTGGGAAGGACACCCAATTGAACTCTGTGTTGAGGTGGAACTTGACTGTCCAACACTTCTCTGATCCTGAAAAAGGTCCTCATAAATGGTTGAAGATAGTTTTGGGGGCCGGGTTGGCGGCGCTGGTAGTCATGGCGGCAGGTGCAGCCGGGTTCGGATATCGTTTCTACAAGCAAAGGCCGGCGTCCCCTAGAAGCGACTTGATTGGGGCACTGAAATGTTTGCCTGCTACTCCCAGGAAGTTCAAATTCAGGGACCTGAAAAAGGCAACCAGCAGTTTTAATGAGAAGAACAAGCTTGGACAGGGGGGATTTGGAATCGTGTACAGAGGGCTGTTGGTTAAGGAGAATGTGGAGATTGCAGTCAAGTTGTTTTCCAGGGAAAGCATTAAGGGTCAGCAAGATTTCTTGTCTGAACTTACCATTATTAATCGTCTCCGGCACAAACATCTAGTCAAATTACTTGGTAAGTATCAAAATTTTACCATGATAGATATATTCTCTCAAGATTCACTTTAAGTTCTCCAAACTGAAATTTGAATTCGGCTGAATTCAAGTCTATCACAAACATATGAATCCTTTATGTGATTGATGTACAGTTTAAAGAGAGCGTCCAACAAATAACGTACTGATTAGCGCAATTACACTTGCTAAATGATTAATTAGAAACTTGATACGGCAACAACACACGAAAAACTCAGATATGGATGCTTGAAAAAAATTAAGGAATGAAAGAAAACAAGAGTGAATGACTTACTTGTACAACAGGATGGTGTCACAAGAATGGGAAGCTACTGCTGGTGTACGAGTACATGCCAAATGGCAGCCTAGACAAGCACCTTTTCATTGGGCCAAATAAAGCGCCGCTCGAATGGAGCGTCCGGCACAAGATCATTTCAGGGGTGGCATCAGCCCTGCACTATCTTCACAATGAGTATGACCAGAGGGTGGTACACCGAGATCTCAAAGCCAGCAACATAATGCTCGACTCCGACTTCAACGCTCGTCTGGGTGACTTTGGCCTTGCAATAGCGCTGGAAAACGGGGAGACCTCGTATGCAGAGGCTGAGGGCGTGTTGGGCACAAGGGGATACATTGCCCCAGAATGTTTCCTTAGGGGAAAAGCCACACGGCAGTCTGATGTATATGCATTCGGGGCTGTGTTGTTGGAAGTAGTCTGTGGGAAACGACCAGGAACCACGATTGGTGAGTTTGAGTTCTTGGTGGATTGGGTTTGGCTGTTGCATAGGGATGCGAAATTACTTGAAGCTGTGGATCAAAGACTGGGTGATGATTATATTGCGGAAGAAGCTTGGAGATTGCTTCTGCTGGGGTTGGCTTGTTCAAATCCTAATGCTGGTGAGAGGCCAAAAACACAGGCCATTCTTCAGATCATATCCGGGGCAATGCCAGTGCCTTATGTTCCACCTTTCAAGCCGGCTCTCGTATGGCCCGCAGGAGGACCTATTGACATCGATTCAGTCAATATTGATGTGGATTCAGTCAATACAATGTCTATTACAAGTTCAGATTATATATTCGGAAGATAGAAAAAATAATAATTATTTAATAAATTCATGAATTATGATTGAATAAGAAATTATTTTTAAATTTAGTGTGAATCTCGTTACTTTAAAAGGATAGAAAAAAAATTACTATATAATTAGTTTGTGAATTTTAATTATTTTAAAATTAAATTTGAAAAAAGTAATTATAAATGTGAGAATAAAAAAATGATGATATTTTCATTAAAAATGATACAAAAATCATATTTGTATTTCTGAAATAGTGTAAGATGAAGAAATATGTCTAGAATATAAAAAATTGTAGCCTTGGTTTTGTTTTGGTGGGGAACTAGAGATGTCAAATGATTTGGTCCCATGGATCTGTTAATCATTGGGGCTGCCATGCAATCCCCGATAGACCGGCCCACCATGGGATCTTTCTTAATTTCTGTTTATTTATTTATTTATATTGATTATTATATATATTTATTAATAAAATTAATATATATCTATATATATAAATAGATAAATTATAATTTATACCAAATACTTTTCCACTTTTATTTTCTAATAATTACAATAAAAATTACAATTTTACTATAATAATGTTTCCAATACTTATATCATTTGAAATACTCATAAGCATGACATTTATGCAACTCTTAATATATTTCTGTACACTATTGATCAAGTTGTTGGAATTCAATAATTCTTAATATATTTCAAAACACTTGTAGCTTAGTGGCCTTAAAATGGTCTTTGATGTATAAATTGCACAACAAGCTGAGAAATACAATGCGACCCCCTTTCTTTCCTTCCACCATCCCAAAAGCATGGCTTCCCCATACTATCAGCTAATTTGAACCTAGAAGATTAACATTATCTTTGGTTCACGGATTTTGGTGAGGAAAAAAAAAGAAAATATTAAGAAAAATATTTTTAATTGTTTGATAAGTAAGGAATTTACTAAAGAAAAGAAGACTTGGGAAAAGTTACAGTGTAATTGAGGAAAATAAATTTTCCTCACAAGATGACGAGAAAAATGAGGAAAAAGCCTATTTGAGCTTCCTCTCTGATAAGGGTGAAAGTTGTATTTACTGGATTGGACTGGAATTTGGGATAAATCAACATGTTTGGTCAAGTGGTCCAACTTTGAAGAAACTTGGGTTAAGATCTACAATTATGAACAAACGTTATGCTAGCCGAGGTGCCCTCGACTATAACACTCCAATACTCAATTCAGTACAGAAATGACTAGATTAAATAAGCAACAGAGTGAGGGCTTTAGTGAAGAATTGCATACCTTGGAAGAGACTACCAATAGGGTATTTACAACCTTCTCTAGGTGAGTGATAAGTCCAAGATACCCTCAACATGTATGAAGGGTTCTTGTACTAGCATTGGGAGCTTTAGGTCATCTTCCATTTTTGTACTATTTTAGATGACTTCATCTCCAATTTTCAGGAGCAGAATAGTACACTAGTGGTGTACCTCTTATCAGGGGTGATAGTAGAGGCGACACTAAGGTGGCATGCACCATTGATGTGGAGGCATGCCACCTATCAAAATATTAAATGCGGCAGTGAAGGGATCCTGCAATGAGTCTACCCTCTTAGTCGACAAGGGGGTCGACCACAGAGTAAACTCTGGCTACACCAAAAGGCAGCTCTTGTCAAGACCCTTGACCAACTAAATTCAACCTCTATCCATAGCGCCCTAATCAAGGTGAGGCTAACGTTACATAGTGAGAGGTCAATAAAGTTGACGACACGAATGGGCCTTCAAGATGAAATGGGCTTGGCCCTAATACTTCACATGTAATTTTTGGGTCGATACCATTAGGCTAGGCCCATTGGGTCATCTCATATCATGAGTCCCCCTACTTTCGAATGTTGATCGAGATAATAAATGAGAAGGATTATGGAGTAAAGTTATGAAGTAGTGGGGTCTAATCAACTAAGGTTTTGCGCATTCAACCAAGGTTTAGTGCATTTAATATGCCTATTACATTGAGCCACATGAAGCGCCAGATGGCGACTGCATTATAATTACTGCCAGTTGAGTTTCCGCACCCAAGTGCTTATAAATAAGCGCGATTAAAATGTTCATTTTCACTTTCACTGCTTTGCGTCTGGTCGAGTAATATATCTACAACACTTTCTACAACACTTTCTACTCCTTATTTAGTACCTTAGAGCTCATCAAGAACTTGTAAGTTTTCCTTCTAGCTTATCTCGAGCATAGTATTTCCTTCAATATGTTAGGTATGTATGATGATGTGAGTAGCTAGAGGAGTGATAATGAGGCAACTAGGTCAGATCAAACTCCACCCCAAGGGAAAGGTAGTAATGACTGTAGGTTGAGTAGTTCTTCGAGTGACAGGTGGAACGATGAACATGCTATTTCTAGAGAAGATGCTAGCCCTAGTCAGGTGCCAGTGTCTCGTGGTTAACTCTTCATCTCTAATTATTATAGTAAGATAACATAAAAAAGTACTCCTATCGACCTTGCACACATTAGGGAACTCTGTCACGTCCCTACCGAGTTTAAGTTAATTGTCCCCAATCCTCAAGATAGGATGCATCGACCTCCCAAGGGGTGCATAACTGTGTTCAAGGAATCCTTTAGGTGTGGGTTTAGGTTCCCTCTTACTCCAACAATAATCAACCTACTAACGGGTCTAGAGGTCTACATAACTTAGCTACCACCCAATTATTTCTCGACCATATACAGTTTTATAGTCCTCATGCTCATATTCAACTAGCTAGCCACTTTCGCCAACTTTTCCAATCTTTTTTCATCTTTCCATGTCCCGAAAGTTGGGTAGCACCGACGAATTGGGATTTTATTACCTCACTGCTCAACCTCGTTGAACGTTTTTGGTCACCCCAACTTCCTCCTATGGCAAAGAGTGAAAAAAGCACTTTTTGTATGTTCGAGGGCCCGGGGGGTTCAATATTTTGAAGGGGTGGTAAATGGGTCATGCCAAAATGCTGGGTAACTCAACCCCAACTTGGCCCAATACCTTCATCTGTGATCTAGTCAAGTTTGGACACATGGAGGACTCGATGTTTATCGAGAAGAGAAGTTTGGTGTTGGCTAGCTTATCGACAGCCAGGTTGGACTTACTAAACAGCAGCCTAGACAAGTACCTTTTCATAAGGTCAGATAAAGAGCCCTCAAATAGGGCCTCTGTGGCAAAATCATTTCAGGGATGGCTTTAGCATAATTTTCACAAAAGCATAACTAAAGGGTGCTGCATGGAGATCTCAAAGCCAACAACACAATGCTCAAATCTAACATTAATGTTCATCTAGTCAATTTTAGCCTTGCAAGAGCACTGGACAATAGAAAGACCTCATACTCAGAGGCTGAGGGAGTGTTAGGCCCAATGGGATACATTACCCTGGAATGTTTACGAGGGAAAAGCCACACAGTAGTCTCATGTATATACATTGGGGGTTGTGTTGTAGGAAGTAGTATGTGGGAAATGATACATAACCAAGATTGGTAGCTTCCAATTCTTAGTGGATTGGGCAAAGCTATTGCATAAGAGTGGTAGCCGCAAATTACTTGAAGTTGTGGATCAAAGATTACATGATGACTACATTATGGAAGAAGCTAACAGGTTGCTTCTACTAGAGTTGGCATGTTCACATCCTAATGCTGGTGCGAGTCCTAAAACACGAGCTATTCTTCATATCACATTAGGGGCAACACCAGTGCCTAATAGTCTACCTTTCAAGCCGGCTTTCATATGGCCTGCAGGCAGGCCAGTAGACATGGATTCAGTCAATACAGTGTCTAATACAACTTCAGTGTGTTTCAGCATAGAGTCCAACGAATCTTAGCAGTGAGAAAATGCTAGAGCTAGACACACCAACTCTTTGGTATAATATCTTCTATGAAAGACTATCCACCAGTCGGTATTCTTTGTTAATCTTCCTTTTCCTCCATCTCTATTCATACTGAATCCTCTCCAAATTATTTTTGTATTTGTGCTTGGGTTTGTTTGATCTATTCAAAGAAATCAAACCTAAGTAAATAATCGAATCAAATCGACATTTCATTGAATCAAGTGATTCTGGAGATGGTCGACAGAAGCAGGAAGAGAGTTATAGTAGACAAATAAAATTTGAAACTCTTGTAAATTAAATATTCAAAGAACAATGAGATCAGAAAGTTCTCTAACAATAGCTCCACAAATTGTAAAATTGGACATTTGGAATCTTCACAGACTCTTTATTTATGCTAGTCATTGTTTCAAAAGTATTTTCATGTAAAAATTAGCATAACACACCATAGGAAACAATTACAAATGGGCTAAAAAATAAGAGAGAAAAAATTGAATATTGCCAATACACACAACGAACCACACATCAAATACGTTGTAGGAAAGAACCCGCAATCGACACTCAGCTCAGTTGCTAAAACTCAAGTCCACTCAGTTCAGCTCAACTCAACTGCTATGTAGGCACCTAGTCTGGCTATTGTAAGCCAGATTCAGGTGCCCAAAAACAATGCCATTTCAGCACCCACACAGTCACAAAGGGCTAAAATATAGTTGAAATATACATACATAGATTTACACACTCATTCTCATAATACAGCAATCCCAGAATTCTTCAAGACAGCAACACATGAACTTATTCTTCCAACCCCAACAAAAATATCCTCAATTTAAACAAACACATAATCTTCAATACAAGAAAAAAGGATTCTGGAACTAATTTACCAACACGAAATGGTATTCTTACCTTGAATATCGAAGGAAGAAAAGCCCAACAAACCACCTTTCTTCCCCTTTACTCTTAGTAAATAATCCTAAGTCATTGTTTTCCAAATTAACAAATTAGCTTTGGGGTGAAAATGGCTAAACATTATTTTTTGTTTTTTTCATTAAATGTTTAAAGAAGAGAAGTGTTTATCTCAGCCCTCATTTTCACAAACGGCTCCCTTACTTCATCTATCGTATATCTATTACAAAATTTACTAAATATATGACTATCAAGCATTGTCAAATATAAGTATTATGTAAGTAGAATTCTACCTATGCTGAGTATCTAAATAAAGAATTACAAAAAATTTTGTTCTACAAATTTCATAAAATATCCTAAATCATTGAGTCCTTACTCATGAAACTATAATATGTGTTAAACAAGGTTTAAGTTTATTAACAAAATCACTAATTATATCTAAATTATTCTTACAACATAAACGAAGAATACGACGAAAACAACTCACATAAAAAAAATACTTTTTTCTAAAGGTTCTAATAATTTAACTATTTGCCTAACAATGCCAGTATCATTAGATGCATTATTTAAAGATACACTCATACTTTATCTATTGTTTTCCAACTCTTAATACAATATATTTCTAATTATTTCATAAAAATGAATATTGCATGAGGATGATCAAATTATCAGAGCACCCAATAATTCTTTTTTATTTTCACCAATTATTATTAACCCAATGAGTTGTATCATATAATAACATAAATTGCTTTTACTTACAATTACATATCAAATGTAAAAGAGACTTTACATTTTAGAGTTTCAAAATTTTCACACAAATTTAAAACTTTGGCTAAATATTGTTTATAACCATAATCAAGAGGTAGATATTACTTGATATAGATTTATAAGCTGGTTATAAATACATTTGATTATATCATGTTTAATTTCAACATAACAAAAAAATAATTTATTTTATACAATTAATCTAAATAATTCTATTTTCATTTTCGTTGTATCAAAACTTTGAAATACAAGCTACCATCTGGGTGGGGCATAGTCAACTTAATATATTACACCATTAGACTTGGGAGCACAACATTTAATAATTTCTCTATCACATAATAATTGTTTCATATGTTATAATATATAATTGAACTCTAGTTTTATTGATTGTTTGATAATTTTTGAACATTTCAAATTGATGATGCTAATGGTGGCTTGAGTCTCAGATCCAGGTTCACTTTAGTTGACCAAAAAGTCGGTTTAAAATGAATATGGTGATGAAAGCAAACTGAGTCCTACAACCAAACAACACACGTGAGGC
>JACGDI010000873.1:92420-125460 GCA_014898725.1 Jacaranda copaia
AGAGAGAGTGAGAGGGAGAGAGAGAGGGTCTTAATATGGGGAAAATGAGTTGCAAGAGAGGAATGAGGTGAAAATGGTGGGGAAATGGAAATTTTGTTGGAGATGTGGGTCCCATTTTGAATGAGAGAGTGTGTGTGTGTGGGTACGTACAGAAAGATTGTTACTTTGAAATATTCTTGCAAATCCGAAAGAATTTGTTCCCAATGCTTTTAAAATTGAATCGAAAAATAAATTGGTGATCTTACTAATTATTAATTTAATTAATTTGATCACTTATTAAATTGATATAATGTTATAATAATATAATAATTATATATAATTTTATAAATATATATAATATTTTAATATTATAAAAAAGTAAAATTTTTAATTAATATAAAAGGAATATTATTCGAAAAAAATTTAACTTACTTAATTTTTAGTACATTTTTTTAAAAAATAATATTTTTTATTAATTTAATTAATCATTCGTTTTTTGCTTCAATTCAAAGTAAATAAATTCTCTTATACTAAATATTTAACATAATTTAAGAGATATTAAATAAAATAAAATAACAAATTAAACATAAGCATTCGTATATAACTACCACTTCATTAAATTTTAAAAAAATAAATTCATGTTTTAAAATGAATTGCAACCCTGCATTTTGATCAAAGCAAGCTCATCCCTAAAAAATGTGTTTCCAATTCAGATTGCGAGTTATAATATGTTTGCATAAAGTTGAAATCCATTAATCGTTAACCCGCTGTACAATAATGAATTCATCCCGATACTTGTATACATCAATTATCACACTATAAGAATTCGTCATGCTTGAAATCATTACTTTAACTACAAAAGGAATGTCGAAAATAGAATTAGTGATTGAAGTGAAGTCATAACAAGATAATTGTATATCAAGTGAATACCATGGAATAATATTTGATCAGCAAAGACAGAAACAATTACTAGATCAATATAGTTAACAATCAATAATGGCTTATAAGTAGCAAGATTAAGATGGTTTATATTTGTTTAAATGATCCTTGAAAATATATATGAAGATACGATTAGATTGAAGATGATCAAACTGTTTAGAATTGGATTAAAAGCTAAGCTGATGTCAGGAATCAACCCCTCCCTCCCCCAAAGAAAAAAAATAGTGAAGAAAAGGTGGGAAAAAAAGATTAATACGAATTTGAAATAGTTGTAAGTAAAAAAATATATTAACAAATATTTTCACTGTATTACTAAGAAAATCAGTACAATAAACCTAATATATTAGAGTTTAAAATTTCTATTTTTGGTGGTTATATATGTCTCACTCTTATGAGTCCAAAATTGTAAACTTATCTTTTTAGTTTTGAAATTAATAATAAGTATACACAAAAAAGATCAATAAATACTTTTACAGCATAATTAAATACATATCTTTAGGCATTTTCATTATTTCTATAATTACAAAGATAACCTAAAAGAACCTTGTTTCCATTTTCATCTATATTCATTTCCAGTATGCAAGTTGTCCCAAGGTCACATCTCATACAAAAGCATATGCAGCAACTACACAACACATTGGATGAATAAGAACAATTCTGATCCTATTTTCTATTGCATTTGTCTATTCAAAAGTAAAAGCAATGGAACTTGTGTTTATTCCCATGCCCACAAGAGAAGAAATGAGCTTTGTCAAGAAGCATAATTTTTTTTCACTATCTTATGTAATTTTTAAGAGACTGTGCAATTTTTAGGAACTTCCAAAATTAGGACCAATAAGTTTCACTAGATCTTGGCATTTCACCTATGTTGCGAGTATTCAATAAAAACAATTTTGAAATGTAGATGATTAGGGTAATTTTAAATATGCTCTTAACAATAAAAGTATTTTCATATTATTTTAGGATCTACATGCCTTTTTAACCGTTTGAATTGATCCAATCCGATTTTATATGAACCCGATAAACTATATTCATGGGATTATCTATATTTGAAGCAACCAAACTACATTAACCTACTAAATAACAATCACTTATAAATATTACATGTATATTATCATAGTCATTGTCTTAAATTCTCTCCCAATATTTTTAACTCCAGACCTTTAAGTACTAACTTGAACATCAAAGAATTTTTGCAAGACAATCTGCAACAATCCTAACTCGTGAATCTAAAAAATATATCAATATTTGACTTGATCAGATCCGGATCTATATCAATTTAATTAATTTTTCAAAATCATGTCACCAACATTCTCAAATCCAGGTCATAACAATAAATACAATATAAAGGCAAAGTAAAATTTCCATAAATGAGCAAGAGAGAAAATGAAAGGGGTGGCTGGTGTCTCTCTCTCTCTCTCTCTCTCTCTCTGATGTTGGTCAAAAAATGGCAGTTTGAAGCATGTGGAGACTGGAGTTAACTACAGACTGTAAAGATTTGGTACATCCTATTATTTCGGACTCAAATTCCCCTTGGCCCCTCCCCCCACGCCATATTTTAACTGACTTATCTTAACGTCTTTGTTTAGAATTTTGCTTTCCTTTTGCCGCTGTCCTTGGTTCGTTTTCAGGCTGCTTCATGCGGAGTGACTTTTAATATGTAGATGGCTCTTGATTAGGCTTATCACACGTTCGGTGGAAATACTTGCTCCGCACGAGATATAGTTATCATGAGTTAATTGCAAAAATTCCCTATGCTGCCAACACCCCCAATTATGAATTTAAGCAAAAATTGCCCTCATATTACAATTTTAGTTGTTCACCGCCCCCTATATTTAACCTTTGACTAATTATTTCTTGATGAAATACCCCTATTTGATTATACGATTTTTACTGTCCCTTTTTTCACTATTTTTTCAAGAACTCCTCTGCAGAATATTAGAACTTACTAACATGAGAATTTTCCAAATTATTTTTTATAAATTTGAAACCAAAAACACTTAAAAAACTTAAACAATCTAACAGCAAAGTGCTTAAATGTTTTAGGCTGACATCTTTGGCTCAAGAGATTTGCTACACAACATCAAAGAGAGATTACCATTTTGATTAGTGGTAATTTTGCTACATGGAGGGAGTTTAGTGGAAGTTGATTTGGGATGTTGGTTCCTGCTAAAAAATTTTTGATGTTGGAAATTTTTTGCTACTAGTCAGTTGTGTGATGGTATATTTTGCTACTTTGTTGTGAACTAATTCAATCATGCTTCTATATAGTATATTGTGTTGTGCTTGAATACGAGAATTTTATTTTTCTAGATCAATTTTGTTATAGCTTGTTGTTGGCATGATCTAAAAAGTTAGTGCTTGCGGTTGCTTTTGCTGCACGGTCATGATGGCTTTGAAGTTGTTGGAATTTCTTCTTGATGTTGGTGCCCAAATTAAATGAGTGTTGAAAATAAGGAGTCGTTAAAAATGCATTTCAAAATTTTAGTTTTTGAATGCTCAGATTGTTGCTAAAATTTTGGAATATTGGATGGGATTGCCTGGGATGTTTAAGGTCATTTTTTAAATCTGCAGGCCACAAGAATTTTCTTGCTTATTTGATTTAGAAGCACGAATTCAGATTGAAAAAATTTTTAATTTAAGATGTTGGACATTTTTATTAGTAGTACATGTTTTTATATTTTGCAATAGTTTATATCTTTCCTTGGATATTTTAATTTAGAAAAAAGTTGATTATATTGAGTTAGTTGTTGATATCTTGTAATAAATAATTAATAATTATTTTTAACGAAATACAACTGAATTATTAAAATATTTGTTCCTATATTAATTAAGGAAAAAGAATTCTTTTATTAACTTATTACAACAAATAGATTAGGTTTTTTACTATTTTGTATTGAACCCTTCTTAAAATTTTATGTATACACTTATATATTAATGAATATTTAAATTTTAATTATAGACCTTTAAAAAAATTAACCAAAGCTCTCAAAGGGGCATCGTTTCTGCATTTCATATAAATAATTAAATATCTCTTTTCCAACAAGAAAATTAAATTATATGTATTGTTCTTAATATCCAAAGTAATCAACTATCTATAATTATTATATCCAAAAGGAGACAAAGATTATTTATTTATTTGTATATATAGAGTAGTGGAAAACTTTGGTTTTCAAATAGAAATATTGAATTATATGCCAACGAGAAAGTTGACATCAATGCAACCCCACGAGAATTTGAATTTATTCTTCAAAATTCTAACTAGTATTAAACCAAAATATATAAAATTCATGACTTTTCTTAATAATTTTATAATTGAATACACAAATGAAAAAGAAAAACATAAAATTATCTTGTATGATCAATAACATGAGAAAATGATCTTATTGTCTCCTTCAAGATTTCTATTAAAGTAGGTCAATATAGTCCTTGATGACTTTTTCATACTTTCTTCAAAGAATCTTTCTTTAATCTAAATTTTGATCAATAATGAATAGTAGTTGAGGGAAATAAGATCATACAAAATTCCTAAGCCTATATGACTATTTCACATTGAAATATGAAACGAAGAATAGCAATGACAATAGTAAGATACAATTAGAGATTAATAAGAATATGCAAATTCTATTTTTTTCTATTATTTTATGAGTTTTTTTATTTTCTTTATACAACATCACCTCTCTTTTCGGCCCTAAATTCTAAATCTGAATTTAATTTTAAGCCATACTTCGACTTGAATGTCTTCAGAATTACAAATAATTATTTATTTTATAGAAAATACTTAATTACAAATATTATATTAAAAAATTATATACAAAAATTGCATGTGTGTATATATATATTGAATGTCCCACCCATGTGGTGGATTGTCTTGGCCACATATTTTTATGAAGGCAATTCTTAAAAAAGAAAAATAGGGTACACATGTGGTGGGATGCAACTTTGTTTCCCATCAATTTTCCATGGTTGATGGGCTTGTTAAAATCTCTTAAATTGGACAAACATGAGATGATATAATGTTACATGTTGTCCTCTTAATAAATTGCTTTTTTACTTATCAATGGCAAGAGCTTTATGTTCACAAAGAAAATAAAAAAAAAAATACAAGAAAAGAGAGTTGAAAACTTGATTGTTCCTACATTAGGTGAAAATTAGTAATGTGAGCTTGCAAGATTCTCCACAAGATATTTAATTTATTCCTAAAAATGTTTTTATGGAAATCAAATTGATAAGAAAATTTAAATAACTTTTTTCCTTCCTTTTCTTTAGAAATAAAAATAAAATATATTATGCTAATATGGTTTGATATATTTGAATTATTTCAAAAAGTAAATTCCATTTTTTGCATCCCAATTTTTTTCTAAAATTAAGAGCAAGCATTCTTTTCTTTTCTTTTTCTTTTTCTTTTTAAAAAATCTCTTTTTCGTTGATTTTTTGACATCGAAATATACTTTTGGGTGGCCTATAAATTAATTTTAAGAGATGCTCAGTGTGCTAAGTTAAAATATATTTTAGGTTATCTACATGTAAAAATCAACAAAATTAGAATACTTTTTGGTTATCTATAAATAAAATCAACATTTTGCACAAATAACATAAGGTAGTTTTTGATGAATCACAATCACATAAAATTGATATTTATGAAATAATTTTATAAAATTCATTATTCTAAATTAATATCTGAAGTGCCATGACAAATCCTATCTGAAAAACAAAAAACAAATATAGATTTATTGAATGGGGTTGTCTGATATCTAATCGAGTGTGTACTCTGTGGTGCCACTTTTTCTGTATGATACCAAATAAATTGAAAAATGAAAAAGGCAAAAGAGTAGCAAACTTTACTTTGGAAGTTTTAAATTTTAGGAAATCCCCTTAGTGAGACATTAAAGCGGTGGGGCTGAGGGAAGAATTTTGGTCCAAAATCTTTGACAGAGACTAAACAACAATTAAAAAACAAGTATTGGCAAAAAATTTAAAATCCTAATAGAAGAGCACCTTTTAACCCCAAAGAAAAAATAAACCACAAAAAATGCATTAAAAAAATTACAATCCTAATAGAAGAGCACTTCTTCCAAAGGCGCCACCCCCCCTCAAACTCTCCTCTTTTTCCCTTTTAATTTTCAAGGTGCAAAACTAAGAAAATTTAGTTATTTTGAAAATGGATCAAATTTTTTGTTCGTTCTTACTAAAAGTAAGAAATTATTTATTTTCAATTCACCCTACATTTCCATAGAAATACAAACCAAACCATAATTTATCTTACGAATAAGGAAGCCCGCTTCACAAATTTAAAACGTCAAACTTATATTATTTAAGAATTACACGTCCAATTCAATCCAAAAATTGCAAAGAAATCCGATGAGTTTGTTTAGTAAGAACAAAGAAAATCATAAATTGAAGAAGACTTACTTCCGTCCATTTTTATTTTTCTCTTAAAGTAAAATGTATATTGACCTTAAAAAATATTTTAACTACAACTGTATATCATGAAAACAAATGAGAACAAAATTATCCTTAGAAAGAAATATTAGGGTTACATATTACCATGTTAGTTGTTGTTCTCCTGCGTTTAAATTTAACAGGAAGAAGTTAGATTGATAAGCTGCAAGCTCTAACTCGATACACAAAATATGACTTTGACTTCAAAACTCCAAAATCACCATATCCACTAAAACTTAGTGTCCAACGATGCAAAAATTTATAACGAGTGACCTGTGGCCCAATGTAACAAATCTCTCATGTAACGTTCCGTGAGAGACTAAAAGTTCGAATCCTAATAAATTCTTGATGTATGTTCACTTAAAAGAAAAAGAAAAAGAAATTATGTGAATGTCATATATCAGAGGGGAAGAAACTGCTACGTTTCATTTCATTTCCAGGTTCTCCCCAGGATCAATTCTCATAATATAACATCAAATTTGATAACAGTGTACATTGTATGCTAATGTCATCTTCCTCATAAAAAGAGATAAAGATTTAACCACTATGGTATCTCCGACACAGCATTTTACAATAATATATATATATATATATATATATCTACAAAAAGAGCTAGGCTAAGATTGGCCTGTTGCAGGAAAAATCAAGCCTCAGATGGTATTTTTGCGCCGCAGATATGGAGTAATCATGCAACTCAACGTAGGCAGTTTCCAGCCGCGAAAATCTGGAAAGGGATTCCAGACGACAGTGCGGAAAATCTCGCATTTCAGAACTTTTTGAAGATTTCTGGAGTGGCGTTTATAAAGAAGCTTCGGATATGTAATCTCCACTCTGAATCTGTGTTTCGATCAAGAAATTTAGAGAGAAGAAAAAGAAATAAAATATGAAGGTACAAAAATTATCACATAGGACTTTACATTATTTTGAAATGGTGAAAAAAAGAAATGTTTTCCTAACTAAAATTTACACTGTATTTGGTTCAAGGATTTTGGTGGGGAAAAGAAAAGAAAATGATAAGAAAAATATTTTTTATTATTTGATTGATAAGAAAAATACTAAAGAAAGGAAAACTTAGAAAAAAATATATTGTGTTTGAATAAAATGAGTTTTCCTTTCAAAATGACGAGAAAAAGGAGGAAAAAAGACCTTTCTCTCATTCTCCACCACATACATCTCTTCATTTATTTTCTCATTTTTTTTAACAACTAAACAAGTGTGAGATTTTATATTTCTTTGATTTTATTTCTTTTTCCCTAATATTTTCCTTTCATTGTCAAATTCCTTAAACCAAACATAGTGTTAAGATCCAAAACATAGGGTAAAGCAAAGAATTTTCTTTTATTTACCGCATGATGTGGCCTTGCAATGAGAAGAACATATATCTTTCGTTACGATTTTCTTATAATAGAGAATAATTTCATCCTAAAACTTATTTTGTTGTGTTGGGTTTGTTTTTTTCTTCCTCAACAACATTGTAGCCATATTTTGAATATATATCTTTCTATAATTGATTATATATTTGCAAAAATAGGGGTAATAAAATACACAACCTCACTAAGGTCATAGAATCTCATTTTCATTTTTTTTCTTTATTTTAAAACTTTTAGTTTTATAATAATTTGTAATGTTTTATTTTAATTGTTATTTGTTATAAATTCACGTGTCTTTATTTACTTTTTTTTTTAATTATCTCGAAGAGGTATGATATAATCATCAACTCTTTTCTTTTCTTTTTAATTTTGATAGACTTGGACCAATCCGCAAGTCTTTTTTTTTTTTTTTGGGAAATTTGTGAGGTGTGTATTAATCTCATTTATTTTTTTTGTTTATTTTCATAATAACTTGTAATGCTTTTTATCATTTTAATATTTTTAACAATATTACTAAAAAATGGATGTGAGCAAATCCATGCTTCCAGAATAAGAAATAAAGAAGGAAAAATCAGCGTGTGACTTGTATAACTACATTTCATTGTTTAAAAAAAATAAATCTGTTATACACTTATATTTTATTTGTTAATTTTTATAAAAATAAATAAATCTTTATTTTTTAATACTAATTAATAAAAGCAGGGACTTTTTATCTTTGTCCAGAAATTTAATAGAAGAATGGTGGATTATGTGCCAGTTAGAATTTCTTATATCGAAAAATGAAATTTTCTAAAATAACATAGAACAGAAAAATTACTTACCATTTATTTAAGCAGTTCCAGTGATCAGCCTCTCTCTTTGATCCAATTTCTTAACCTTCACTATGCCAATCAAAACCTTCAAGCCAAAGTAAGCACAGAAGCAGTATGCAATCGTGGCCGGCATCTGAAGACAGGAATAAGGGTTGAAGTGAGTATAGAACAAGACGTGATCGAATCGCATGACTTAGAATGTAAGATTCGGACGCTTACTCTGACGGAGTTCAGGTACAAAATCGTCGCCAAGTTGATTAAACTTCCCACAGCCACCGCCTATCAATTCGCTCCAAACGATGAGAAGAAAGATGAAGGGTAATGCAAATGCTAGCAGACCACACACTATTTTTCATGCGTAGCTTGTTGAAAACCCAGAGTCTTTACTTAATTTAAAATATATAATGTATATGCTATTCTCAAATGATGTATTAATGTACTAAGTAGACGTTCCATGATAGTCCCGTATGCTACTTTGTTGTGAAATACCAGATTGGCTCATTCAGTGGGAAAGGGAACAACCTAAAAGTTAGTAAAAATAACTTCGTTTTAAGCAAACTTACGCTCCCAATTGTGTCTTGAACGGCCGCAACACGTTGAAAAGCCCTCTCAGATTCCAAAGCTCGTATGCGAAGCTTCAAATCGCCTTGTTCCTATAAAGAAGACAAACAAAGCCAAGATTTATATCTTGAATTTTGCAACCGGAGAATGAAGGAAATCATTTAACATTTTTCTGAAACCAACCAAACGCTGGATAGTTTCGGCTAGCTTTTCAACTCTATCAGCCTGTCTAAATAGATTGTAAAATGCACGAGATTGTCTATCCCATCTCTTCTTGAAGTCCTGGAAACAGGCAAGGTTAAGTTTTAGCAACCTTTTCTATTTTGATTCCTCTTACTACATGTTCAAAACTTATTTTCATGTTAAAAGGGCTTGAGAAATTTGCCTTTATGATAACTTCAAGACCGGCTTCACGAAACCTTAACAATTCTAAAGCATACCTATGTTGAACATGAAATACATGTTAATTGCAATAAAGATAGTCATAATTTGATCATTAAACTCCAGAAATTTCAAAATGGACTTACGGTTTAGCAATCTCAGTGATATCAAAACGAGGATCAAGTCCCTTCCCAATACCATCTAATACTGTATAAAGAAACTTCACATGAATACCGTTACCAGAAAAGTATGGAAGTGATGTACTCAGAAAGACAGTGAAATTACCTGAAAAAGCTCTAACAACAAAAGTAAAAGTGGCAGGAAAGCGGAAGGGTTGATCCGCTGCAATGGCCAACAGATCTTCACCTGTTGAAAACACAAAAAAGTTTTGACACGACGTAGCATATAAAATAATAAATAAAAATGTCATAAGTTTAGCAATGGCAATGACAATACTAGTTGTTTAGGCCTCATGTGATATAATAAGGCTTTACTAAGGGTTTCTGTGGCTAGTTATTAGCATGTTTGATATGCTAAATTATGGTGATCGCGCAGGGCAAATCAGCTCCAGGCCTGGTCTGAGCCCTGATTGTAGATGTGACTAAGGTTCAATCAAATCTTACCCTTTGAGATGATATTAATAATCTCACCTGGTATATTAACCTGCAAAACTACTAAGTTATCCTTAATTTTTAATGATAAATGATTAATACACCCTCAATTTGAATGTGGTGAATCTGATGCCAAAGTTTGTCCACAAATGACAACCATTTTTTCGAAGCCTAGCGCCAGTATTTAAAAATTTTTGTGCCTTGGCACCAAAGGTAATCTTGATCATCAAAGGAGATACAAGATTACAATAGATCATCACAATCTCTTACGATATATGGCAGGAAAATAGCAGACAGGAGTACATAATCTTGGATATCAAACGCAGCCTTAGCAAATGATGCAGCATTAGTAATTTACCAATTGCAGCTAGACGGCGCTTCTTTTTCTCGATCTTTTCCTCCTTTGTCAATGGCTTCTTGAATCCAAGCTCTGCCGTTGCCATGTCTCTCTCTCTTCTTTGTTCTGCAAGGCGCTCTTCGAAGCTGCAACATTTCAATTGATCTGTTTTAGTTTAAAGAAATAAAATTGATCTGCAAAGAAAACATTAACTTGTGGGACGGAAAAACCTGTTGAGGAAGAACTGTGCAGTTCGTCTGACAGCAGTCATATCTCCAGTGGGCACAAGCACACCCATTTGAACCATTGCTAGAAGAACCTGTATTTGAATTAAGCATTTTCGATGGTTAATTAAAAAACAAAAAGAAAGACGGATTTAGAGAAAATTACCTTTTCAGCATCTTTCTCATAAACTCCATAAAATACTTCCAGCAAGCCTTCTCTGATGTTTGGACTTATACTGCAGAAATTATAGACCAAGCACATTTGTAATACAGATCATCATGACTTGAAAAGGAAGTCTAAGCTAGGGAACATATATTCTTTTTTTCCACAGGGAAAGCAGAGAAAATGCACCTTCCCATCATCCCAAAGTCATAGAAGATCAATCTTCCACCATTAACATCATCCACAGCAATATTTCCAGGATGCTGCAAAAGCAATGAAAGTTGACATGGTTAATCCAAAAGTAGATCGAATCAGAGATAGCAGTAAAACCGGGTGATATTTGTGAAGACTTCTACAGTTAAAGCTTAGAGGGCTACTCACTGGGTCAGCATGGAAGAAGCCATGAGATAAAATCTGCTCCAAGTAAGACTCTACAGCATATCGGCCCAACCTAACAAGAATTAAACAGCACCGAAATTGTAACTGTTCGAGAAATCTGATAAAGATCCAAATTGAGAATCTTAGTCTGTATTTTGTATAACTAGGCTGATACCTCTTCCGATCAACACCTAATTGATCCAGAGCTTTTATCCGATTTATTTTGATCCCAGGAACATATTCCATTGTTAGTACCTGCAGAACATGGAAGAACCTACTCAAATAAATAATATTGCATAAAATATTCTGGAACTTGAAAATTGAGATTTTGACACTGTTTAAACCTGTGGGGTTGTGTATTCCCAGTATATAGTTGGTACTTTCACATAATCCATCTTTTTGAAGTTATTTGCAAATTGCTCAGCATTAGCAGCTTCCTTGGTGTAGTCTATCTCCTGAAAGTTATGAGGGGTTATATATATGTTCAATGAACATTCTATTAAGCAAAAAAAGAAAGGACTACTGAATGGTGGCATCAACAATTTAGCAGTCCAACAAAGAATGGCCTGATCATATAAAAGAACAAAAAAGTTAATATAATGAATCACTTCTCTTGTGCCAAGTATAAAATCATAAAAAATGAGAAATTAGATTGCAGTTGCTCAGAAACTATGACAGAAGTATGCATAACATTAAAGGCAACTCATTACCTGATATAGGACACTTGCACATTCATCATAGATAGCTACCCAATCCCTTTTTGCACCATCAGATTTTGGGTCAATCTTCTGAAGATATTCAGCTATCACCTGAACAAACCAAATGATCAAAATATTAAGGAAACAAGATGGTCAACCTACACAAAAATATAGCTCAAGGGAAATGTTGATTAATATTGTTAACTCGTAGAAGTATGACAGAATTTCTCATAAGTTCAATCAACATGAAAACAGAGTTGGAGAAAATTCATAATTTGTTGTCATTATTTCCAATAATGTTAACTATGTACATGTAGAGGTCAAAGTGAAAAGAGGCATAATATTTCTTTGGCTCAACAGCACATGAAATTCATGCAAACTTCACATACAACAGCAACAATCATTTGAAATTCAACACAAAGGAACTTTCTCAGTCACCCTCAAATTTTTTAGGTCAATGTCAAATAGATCCTTCAGTCCAGGTCTTTGTACTTTAACGACAACTTCTTGTCCCCTCAACTTTGCACGATGGACCTGACCTACAAAGGTAAATTATTAGTCTGATAAACATAACTTTTCAATGTTACTAAAATAATCTTAATGTATCGCATTGCGTCCATTTATGAATCAAAAGTACCAAGACTTGCAGCAGCAATTGGTTCACAGTCAAATCGATCAAATATAGCATCTACAGGTGCTCCAAGTTCTTCCTGGACTATTGATACAGCTGTTTCTGATGGAAAAGGAGGAACTTGATCCTGCATGAAGTAGCAAAATATATATAATCCTCGTAGAACATACTTTGTCTATAGAGCTAACTACATCTCATGAACTCTTTCAAAAGAATAAAAGGGAGACAGTGTGGAAGAAGAATGCAGATGGAGGTTGAAATATATATACATATATAGGCAAATGCAACTAATGAAGGCAATGCAACGGACGAATTGTTGACTATGTTTTCTTAGTCAAATGCATTCTTCAACCAAGAAAGGAATAAAAGGATAAAAGCTAAAGGAAATTGGTGCATATTATTATTACATGGAAATCCTACCCATCATATCACAATGGTGAAATCTGTGTGACCTACGTCAAAACAGTATGGCTCAAATTAACTACATCTAAGTTAGGCATAAGCTTGTAACAAATAGGATAGGAAAGTACCAGTTCTCTTAACAGTTTCCTTTATAAGGAACACATTATTACATAGATTGTTTAAGAAAATATGAGATAGAAAGCCCAAAGCTGGTGAACATTAATAATATTTTCAAGAACTGAGTTTTACCTGAAGCTCTGACAATTGATCAACATATTCTTGAGCAAGAATGTCTACTCTTGTGGAGAACTGCTGACCAATTTTGATGAATGTAGGGCCCAATCTCAAAATACTCTCCTTTAACCACTTAGCCAAAATCTTTCTCCTCTGAGATTTCTTTTCCTCCGTCATTCCCCCTGCCGAGAGACATGTTTAAAGACCCATATACAACAAACTAATTAAAAAAACAAACCCCAGAACGGCTATTCGGTTCAGTGAGTTATTGGCAGTATTCATACAAGAATAGTAGATAAATCATAGCCCAAATTCATAGGCCAGAAACATCCTAATTTCGGCCAATGATGCTTAAGGAATACATAGTGCCAGCATTTAAATTGTGGAAGGTTGATCGTGGCATCGTAGTGAGAATTTTATCATCATTTGATCTTTTCAATAAATAAGCAATGTTATAACCATACAAGTGGATTAAAATGCAATTTCCCTACCTGACACATTTTCCTAAAGTAATCATGATTACAGGAAAGGACAGAAAAAAGGGACAAGAAAGGCAACCCAAATACAACTAAGACATAGTGATGCTATTGTGGAGGTCAATTGATTCCATTTAAGATAAATTTCATTAAAAACATTAGTCCTCAAGTCAATCTAGGATCATTTGCCTGTGAAGATGGATAACAGAGCAGGAGGGATATATCTATCATCAGCAGACTGAATTTTCTTCTTAGTTTCTTGGGCTACCAAATATGCGTAGGACACATTTTAGGACAATATAACAAGTTAGTCTGAGAAATGTGCAATCAAAATTAGGTTTTGCTAGCTAACCTCGGTACAAGAACTTCTGATTGTTTAACCAAGCCTTGAATAGAAAGCTAAGAACAAATCCCCATATTTCCAAAGTCCTTTGAATAGTTGAATATGTTTTAAATCTGTTCCATCTGCCACCAGAGGCAACTGATACCTGAGAGAAGCATACATAGTTGCACAAGATCAAATTCTCAAAGTAATAATATTTATCACCAAAGGCAGGCATTCCCACAGATATTAAGACAAGGGTTAAAAATGAGCCTTCTAGTGCATGCGGTTAAAATCTGAAAGGTAAAATATTGCGTGTCCAAGTCCACCAAATCCCAATTACATGTATTGGTTCTTTCTTTAGACAATAAAAAATGCTGTGAAACCAAGTAGAAGTTTCTAAGTACCCAACACTAGACAATCCTCTGAACTAGCATCATTATGAATAAAGGAGAGACCCTTCTTGTGCAATTTGTCATCCCCTAAACTACTATCACTCAATCATTAAAGTCAATGAAAGTAAGGATATTCCAGAATAACAAAATTATGATTAAATAAAGACAATGGCCCAGGAATACGGAATTCTTTTTGTTTCAAAAATCATTTTATCTAACATACTCCTTTCTATTTCGGTGGCGTGGTTTTTAGCTAATACAATCAAGGATAGCAATTACTAAGGCAATCAGTTGAACTCACTATTTTCTACAAGAATTTTGCTGCATTAGTTATAGTCATATCTAACACCATTTTAGCTACAGAGTATTATACCATTGTAAAATATTTTCTCAACATGTTTCTCTCTGAACCATAGATCATATTACCTGCTCAGGAGACAAAAAGGGTAACAACATGAAGCAGGGAAACTTAGTGCAGAAGTGTTACAATCCAACCCTCACATTATGAAGACTTCAAGCATCCAAGCAAACAGAAAAAGAACATAAAATCTGAATTTATTAAAAATAAAGGAACTCACTGATATGATTAAACATTTATTATTAATCAGAACGCACAAAAAGAACATAAAATCTGAATTTATTAAAAATAAAGGAACTCACTGATATGATTAAACATTTCTTATTAATCAGAACGCACAATTTATGCACAAATGCCCCTCATAAAGGCGGCAAGAATAACACGAAAATAAACCAATCCAAACAATGAGTTTCAGCCCATAAAAGAAACAAGCACATTAACCTAAACAGCCCCAGATTTTGCTAAAGTTTTCACATAACATCAAATTTCAATAAACAAACATACAGCATTGCTATATAAAGTATCATAAACTTGTAATATACCTCAACTTGATCTTGCCCCTTTTGCTTAAACCAGGCCTCCTCTTGTCCAATCTGCTCTATAGTCTTCTTTTTACTAATTACCTCATCAACTTTCACTACTTCCACTTCAGTCCTAGCAGCCACACTTCCATTCCCATTCCCATCTACATATTTCACCAAACTCCCATTCTCACTCTCAGCTTTCACACTCCCATTGGTATAATTCCCAACTGAACCATTACTATAACTATACTTCCCTGTACCATTCCCATTCAAACTACCATTCAGTTTAGTCGCCAATTCTCTATCTTTTTCATCAAGAACAGTAATTTCCTCTCTCTTAACAGCTCTAATGCTAGTTCCAAGAATCCTAATATTGTTCCTTGGCTCAAGATTATGGGGTCTGAAGAGGGAAAGTTTGAGTTTTTTTGTTGGGCTGTGAGGAGAAAGAAATATTAGCTCAGGTAAAGTTGGAGTGGTAAAAGCAGTTGAAAAAGTTGCCATCTTTTGAAGCAGGTTTCTTGAATCTCAACAAACCCAAAGATTCATTCTTGATATGATTCTTGAGAGCGGGAGATTGCAGAGAGTATAATTGTACAAACCTGGGGGTGGAGAGAGCGGTGGAGGAGAACGGAAGTAGCAATTTGTTTTCAATTTTTTATTTTTATTTACATTTTAAGGAATGAGAGGCTGAGGTGGGAGGGGTGCCATGTGGGAAGAGAAAGATCGGTTGATGTGAAGTGAGGGATGTGATTGGCTGAGAGGAGTGTTGGGTGGCATCCTTGGACGCAAAACGTTATTTACTTTTGTTTTTAGTGTGCCGTTAGAAACTATGTGACTACACAATTTTTTATTTTTTTTTAACAAAGGAAAAGATCATGGAGGAATGACGAGTGTGGCAATTCTTCTCTTAGTATAATTATAGAAGTTTTTGTCGTTATAAAATATTAAATTTAAATTATAACTATTGTTAAAAGGTGGGTTCGTTAGTAAAATCTTTTTAAAATACTAGTTAATTAAAACTCCTTCACCATAACTATATCAAATATTCAAGAATCCATCCATCATTTTTTCAGAATAATAAATTAATTTTAAAATTTTTTTCAAAGATTAAATATCAAATCACAAAAAAATTCTCATAAGTTTTTTTTTTATTTTCTTGGCTTAATTTTGGTTTTGTTTTTTCACTTTTTCTCCGTAAAATCCTAAATCTTAGGGAAAGAATAATTATTAATTGTTATATTGAATTAATTATTGATTAATATGGTGATATGTAATAATGTAATTATTATTCATTAAAAATAAATAAATTAAATTCAAGTTTAGCTCAATAGATTAGAAGAAAAGTATTTATTTAACATATTGATGGCAATAAATTGTTATCTTGTTTGGAAATACAATTAAGTTAAATCGTATGCTACTATTTGAATGTATCAAGATTAGCTTCATAAGAAATCAAATAAAGATTGCACTCAAATTTCATAAAGATCAATCACTGTCAAGTTTATCACAGTAATATAATCATGAATTAACCCAGGTAATTTGGTATTCAGAGAGTGATATCTACAAGTGTTTACTAGTTGAGTTTAGTAAATCTCTAGAGTTAGTTTTGTATATGTTATATGGGACTAGCAACTTTAACACAATCTATGCGTATATTAGAATTTTTACTGTATAAAATAAATAAAAAGATTTGATTATTTTTTTATATAATAATATATTTTTTAATAATTTTAATAATATTTATTTAAATTTCTAGATAAAAAAGGAAAACCAGAAGTTGTGATAGAGCAATATCAATAGGGTCATAGAGTGAGAATAGTAGACTTATAAACAGTGTGGTTATGAAAATTAGAAGATTCAAACGAAGGTATTTTAAGAAGATCAGTTGAAAATACATCAAAATGGGATTGGTACTTTATATACTAGTTGTCGTGGCATGTTGTTTTTGTGTGTATAAATTTAATTTATTATATTATTGATGATTATTATATTAGTAAATAATAAAGCACTCAATTTTTATATAGCGTAAATAAATAGTAACATAATTTTAACAATAACCACATTAAAAAACATACAATATTAATTATCGATTAATATAAACTCACATATAACAAATCATTCTTACTTCAAAGACTTGAGAAAGTGGGATATACCTACCCACTCATTCGTTATATCAAATGATAAATGTATTTTTTGAAATTAAATAAAAAATTGAGAATATAATTGATAATGCAAAATGTGATGTAATATGGTGTACTCGCCACTTTATGTGTGTCAGAGGTCTTATATAAACAACAGTAATTTTGCCACTCTATATACACAAACTAAAATTTTATAATATAAAATAAATAAAAAATATATTTATTTTTTTTATACGATACTAATTCTTTTAATATTTTTTATTTTTATTTGTTTGGAAATTTAAATCAATGGTAGTAGTGGGGACATAGAGGATCATAAATTGTTGTTCATGCTTAAATTATATTTATGAGAATTGAAAAATAAAAATAATGATATTTTAAACACATTAATTGAACCAACCCTTTGAGGGTTTGATGTTTTATTATTAATAGAAACACAAAAATAATATTCTTGTTTATAGCAGCATGTATGGATTAATGGTTGTGGATTGCATCAAACTATTCCCGACATCATATCCAAATTGATATGGGATGATCCAACATGCCCAAGTAACTAGCAACAGGTCCAATCCATCATGGCCGAGCTGACAATTGTCCAGCATTCAACCTTGGGGCCCTCAAGTTATAGTGGACTAATGTTGACAACCACTAAGACTTGACCACCATGGTCGAGCATCGCCAGTCAAGACTTGATTGGGTTGGTCGACAGACTTCAATGCTAAGTCTTGCTCTCAATGTCTGATTGCAAGGCCTTAGTGGCACGCCGACTAGACATGGTGTTTCTTGTCGGCTCAACCTCTCGACCACCATGGTTGAGGAAAGATTATAGCCTCCTTGCCACATTAAATGATCCATCATGTGGCACACCTTCGCATTAATGGTGCATATCTCTACTTATACTGCCCTTTACAGCCACTTGCAGGCTAGCACACCCCCACTCGTACCTCCTTGTCCTAATAGGTAGGAGGTGGAGCCACCTCGAATAACACAAAGGCAGGAGAAGACTTAAAGATCCCTATATGATGACAAATTGCCCACTCCAAGTAATAGGGGCATCACAGACATATCAACCCTCTTGGAAATGTTATAAATAGCCTGTAACCAGCCTCTTAGTAAGTATGCACAATTCAATCTAAAGCCCTCACTCTGTCTCTCTATCTTTTGGTCAATTATTGATTTGAATATCGGAGTGCCTTAGTTGAGGGATCATCAATTAACTTGACATTTGCTGATTGGTTGTAGAACTCAACCCCAATATAACCAAAAATATTATATTCGACCAGACACATGGTCGATCTCCTTGGATTCAAGCTCGCAATATCCCCTAAATGTATTACACCCTCATCACAAATATAATATCTGTAATCTTGTTTCTTATAGGAACTTTGAAATGGGTCAAAATAGTAAAGGATTAGGATGCTCTTAAAAACAATTCGAATTACCAACACTTTGTTAGGCCATGCAATGTTTTCAAAATCAAACTGGACAAAGAACCGGTGACGTTACTGATCATTGTTTCAATTGGTTCGACCGGTATGACACAATAATTATATTTAATCTTATAAATATATATAATATTTTAATATTAACAAAAAATAAAACTTTCAATAATATAAAAAGAATATTATTTGAAAATTTTTTAACTTATTATTTGAAAATTTTTTAACTTACTTATTTTTAAATACACTTTTTAGAAGACAAAAAATATTATTTCACAATTAGTTAACTATACATAAATAAAAAATAATGTTTCATATTAATTTAAATAATAATTCATTTCAAGATTCAACTCTGAGCAAAAATAAATTTTTTTATGCCAAATATTCAACATAATTTAAGAGAGATTAAACAAAATAAAATAAGAAATTAAACATAAGTATTCGTATATAATTATCATTTTATTAAATTTCAAGAAAATAAATTTATACTTCAAAAAATTACATGTCCAAAATCTTGAATCGTCATCTTTCAACTCATAGTTTTTTTTTCACATTTTTCATTCTTTTTTAAAAAAATTAATTTTTAATTTTTTTTTTAAAAAAAGGCGAACCAATCAAAAATCGGTCGAACTCATACCGATTTTGACTAGTTCAACCAGTCATCGATTTTTATGGTTGAATCGGACTAGATTGGGCTCCGATCACCAGCCCGATCGGTCCGATACAATTATGAGAACACTGGGTCCATGCCTTTTTATACACGTGTTGAAGCACAATTTGCCCCGACAGTACATTTGAGTTGGAATATTTGACTCTTAAAAAAATACGTGGCAAAATTCTAAAGCACCACTTAGGACGAACATTTTTGAGACATTTTAGCGGCACATCATGAATATTCCAGTTATTTGTCATGGGCAATCAAGTTGAATGGACATCATTTGACCTAACTGCAACCTTTGTAAGAAGGGCGCTCACCCCACTACATTTGAATGATACAAAACTCCACCTCCTCTTCCACTTACCTCAGCGCCCTACAGAATTGACCCATCCCCAAACTTCTCCCAAAAATTGCCCCGAAGGTTTCACCCTTACCAACTCCATCGTTTGACTTCTTGCCCAGCGGAGTAATAAATCTACTGAAGTATCCTCACCCCGACATCAAATTCATATCAATTACTCAAAGCTCTAAATCGCACCTGACCGTTTGTACTTTTTTTTTAATTAATAAAAGAGATAAACACCTTATAATTCAATTTAATTTAGTCAAACTTGAATATCATCTATTTGTAATTTAGTCAAACTTGAATATCATCTATCTTATACAAAATGAAAAAAGTTTTTGCACTAACAAATAGCAACTTTTATAATTATTATTTGTCAAAAATATCCCTATAAGTAATGTATAATTATCAATAATTTAAAAACGAACTTGAGATTCTCTCTGCTATTCATAACTAACGTGTTATAATTTTTTCAATATTCATAACTCTTTTTTTGGTCGTACTTTTCGCCACCACTATTTGTAACTCCTTTCCTCACTCGTGCTTCTAAATTAATGTCAAAAAATATTTATTTATTTATTTATTAATTTTATTTTTATTTTTTTGCCTCAAATCAAATTTTGAAAGCTTTTTGAAATTAATCCCTCTATTCCGTCATCATTTCAAGGTTCCTTCGCTTAGGATTGAAAAGGAGAAATCAGTCATGAAGCAGTATAGAGCCCAGTATTTTTGTAAGTGCTACGATTAGCCCACAATTCTTCTAATATCCACCAACTCTCTATTGCTTTATCGCGACATAAGGTGGGTGTTAGATTTTTCAAGTATCAAGTTTTTTCTATTTCTTGATCACTTTATGAAGGATGTTGCATTAGTATAGTTGAGAATGCTTATTTATCAATATAAAATAATATTATTACTATAATATAAGTTTTATGCACACAGAAATGACGTATTATGACAACTGATATAAAGCATCACTTCCTTTTAGTATATTTTCGAGTGATCTACTTTCATTATTTTCATCTAATATTTTTAACTACACTATTTACTACTCAATATTACCACTATATAGGCCTACTTTTATCACTTCATTACAATTTCTCCTTTCAAATAAAAACATAAAAAATTACTAAAAAAGTTATAGTATTAATTCTATAAAAAAATAACTATCTATTTATTTTATACTATAAAAATTTTAGCACATGCATGGAGTGTGTCAAATCACTAGCAATTAGTAAAAAGTGTATAATTCTATTGAATTTTTTTCTATTTCATAATTTGGAATTGATCTAACCAGAGCATGAGCCAAAAATTCCTCTTCATTCCTCTTTAAAATATTTATTAGCAAAATAATGATTTTTTAGAAGAATGGCCCAACTCAAACGTAACACAAATCTATTTTTCATCCAAAAATATAATAAAAAAACCGTGCTTACTTAAATTTGAAAAAAAAAATTGAGGTTTGAAATTTCAATATAAAACATTCAAATTATTGAGTGATACAAAATGTTAGCAAATTAGAAGAGTATAGAGTGAATGCTAGTATTGATGTAAATTGAACCAACTGAATATAAGCTAGAATGATAAGAACAGAAAATGAGATATCATACAACGAGAGGTAGCAAACAAATTTAGATTATAAGTAGGATTAACCACAAATTTAATAAACACCTAAAAGGGAGGATTCTGCTTGTTGGATTGAACCAAAATATGTTAAAGGTAGAATTGAGACTTATGGAACCACAATTTTTTTAAAGCTTTATTTGTTCCCCCCAATTGGTGCTTGAACGATGTCAACGAATAGTCTTTCAAGATGCAACAATTCTTGCACAACCAAAGGCGGCAGACTAATTGGTTCTAACACTGAACCTACTGATTTGAGACTTTTTTTTCGTAAGGACAGTGCAATGTACTCAACCTTTCGAACTAGTCCTATTTATAGGTGTTAAATGGCTACTTCAAGAGACATATTTTTATTACTCCTCCATAAAGAGCAATTATTCAAGCAACCTAAAGGGCTAAGAGTGAAGCAACACTCCTTAATAAACAATTAACATGGCCACTTAAGAGAAACATGAACAGGCACACAAATCAATTCAAAGGTTATTTCTGTAGAAGTGTGATTTTTTAACTGTAAATTAAAATTTTATCCAAAATAAATTAACTTGGCCACACCCATAACCACATTTGCACAACACCCAAGCTATATATAAAGCATATCACTTAGAAACCATCTATCTTAGTTTGCCTATAAAATTGCCTTTTGGCTCATTTTAAATTTCATTTTCTCATTCAATCTTTTATTAATTTGACATGTAAATACACTATTAACATCTCCTCATTAAAATAAATAAATTTGGCATGAATCTCTTTGAATTTAATATTCAAAATCATCTTTTCATTTCTCACCAAATTGATAATTCGCATGCCAAATTCTACACAAAATGTGCAACTTGACCTTCCAAATTCAATCTGTGCATCTTTAGCAATGCCATACATGGAACGCTGTTTGAAGAGTCTCAAAATTAGATTAGGACATCTGTAGGATTGCGACAATTTTAGCGTGCAAATGTTGACTATATCTACATAAATGCCTCAATATTGCTTTTTATGCTGGAAACATAAATGCAACTTATCCATGATTGGATGCAAAGGAAAAATTATAATTTTCATCACAATCTTCTTAGAAGAAACTGCAAAATATCAACCTATAAAGAGGCCGACACAAGAAAAACCACTGTTCATAAAAAAACATGTTAGGTTCTGATTGGTTATATTTTTTTAAAATAATATTATTTTAAAAAAATATAATCAAATATTTGTTCATTTTTTCTCTAAAATATACATTTTTCAATATATACATATATTATATATATTGTATATATTTTTTTATTATTTTAATATTAAAAAATTACTTCATTCCATTTTTACTCAAAAAACCCAAGCATTAATTTGATTATTATAGTAAAAAATGTCTCATCCAAAATATAAATAAAGGGCTAATAGCAATTTACCCCCATGTGATATACAAAATGGGCATATAAAAAAAATATACAAAAAAGCTCCTTATGATTTTGAAAATCATGCTCACTGCTCCCCTCTTCTTGTTTGATGCCCATTTAGTATTAAAACGATAGAATTTCCCTCAAGTACAATTAAAATTTACATTACTTTTATTTTTATTTTACTTATTATTTTTAATAATTTTTAATTATTTTTTTATCAATTCCAATTAAATAATATTTAATATTTATAAAAAAAATTATAACATTATTTTATAATATAATATATAACTTATTTTTAACATATAATATTTTATAACATATAATATATATAACATATTAAATAATATTTAATATTTATGAAAAGAATATGTAATACATTTTTATTTTTAAATTCATGTATAAATATATACATATATATTTTTATTTATACATATAATATATGTATACATATATATAAATTATTCCGAGGGGTCTATGACCCAGTGAAATAAGACTCTCACATAATGTAGGAGGTTAGGAGTTCAAATCCAAACGAACTTATGATGTGTGTACATATGTATAAATAAAAAAAATACATACATATAAATTTATGTATATATTTTTTATTTGATCCAAATTGAATAATATTCAATATTTATAAGGATATATAATATATTTCTTATATATAAATTCACGTATAAATATATACATATATATATATTTATTTATTTATACCTATAATATATGTATACATATATATATATAAATTTTCTTTAGTTAATTACAAATAAAATAATATTTAATATTTATATAAATATACAATAAATTTTTTTATTTATACTTATATACATGTAATATACATATAAATATATAAATTTATCTAAAACATATATACACATATATTTCAAAGTTATATACAACATATATAAAATATACATGTTGCCCAAGTAGGACCCTCCCATCCCAAACCCCCACCCCCTATCCCCAAACCCTCATAGACTGCCATGGTAGCTGTGCAAGCTGGCTAAAGCTAGCTAGATCAGGCTAGATCCGATCATTGGCCTCCATGGCCATGGCCATGGCAGCTTTGCAAGAATCCTTTCTTTTTTTGCTTTTTTGGGCTACCGGCAACTAGGGCTACCATGACCGTGATGTTGGGGTGGGGGTTTGGGCAGGAAGGGGGGTGGAGTGGGGTGTGGGGAAAAGAGGGGGAGATAAATATAAAATAACATATATCTAAAAATTATTTATATTATAGATATGTATTATATTATATATAATAATATATTATCCATATTTTTTAATATTTTTTCAAAAAAATATAATGAAATTTATTTGGACCGTTGATCTTTTAAAAATGAAATCCAACAGCTTATAAGTCAGGGTATAGTTGCCTTTTTATATGCAAAAATCACACCCAGTTGCACACACTCGCTCGTGAATTACACCAACACTTCCAGGGGTATTTTTCACATGATTTTCAAAAATACGAGGAGCTTTTTGTACAATTTTTTTATAGGGGGTATTATGCCCATTTTGTATATCACAAGAGGGGGTCATAGCAATTTTTCTCATAAACAAACATATCAAAAAATAACTTTTACATTTTTCAATAATTTATTCTCCTAAAATACATAATAAACATATAATAAAATCAAACAAAAAACATAATCAAACACTACATTAATTAGTTACATATTTTTGTTTAAACCCAAAATGGCAATGGCACAAACTGCATTATCGGTCCTAATCTTTCTCATCGGTTTCCCTCTTTCTTCGTGCTTATCGATCCAAATTTTTTTAGTTAATTAATTACTTTTTTTACTATGATCATTCTAATAATTAAAAAAAAATCTAATTATTTATATTTTCCATTATTTTCACTATGATAATTTTATTTTTAATAGATGGCTTACTGACATCGTCCCCACAAATGGGCAACAAATTCATAGGCTGTACAGTCAATATAAATGTGTGTCAAACAAAGTGCAAACATCGATTTAGTGGCTTAGGAATTTGTGCGGCCGCTGTCCCGCCGGCTCCTCCTCCGGCCCTTCCGCCGCCGATGAAGCTGCAGATTACTGGCAAGAAATGCTGCTTTTGCAAGTGCTTTTACCGAAGGAAGAAGGCATGCAAAAATTGCCCAAGGCCTGGAAATGCTGCATTTGCATCCATTGCTTAGAAATGATGTGACAAAAATTAAGTTCCCATCAACTCTATATATATATATATATATATATTTGACTATGATCGGAATAAATTAAATAAGGAAGTTGAATAATCGGTACGGTAATGTCCTTATCTTGGAAGTGAGCACAAATTTGAACGTTCAATGTGAAGTTTAATTAGTTAACTTTTCGGAATATTTCCCATGCTTTTGGCTATAGTTTATTTTTTTAAGTTAGTGAAGAGACGTGTTTCGAATTGATATCTGAAAGGCGAGTGTTATTGTTAGGAGTGCGGTCGAATTGAGCCTGTTCGTTCTGGTTTCTGAATTCCACTTCCACTAAAGCCGTATAAGCCTCCATTTCTGAAGATTGCGTGCAGCAATGTCACTATCATTATGCCGGTCAAATCTTCCGACTAAGAAAGATGTTACATTCATTATGTATCTCAAATCTTGAGAATTATTTTCCGAGTAAGGTCTTGTGTTTGACTTACTTGGTTGGGTACCAATTAAAAGATGATTTCATAAGTAGAAAAAATATCAATCTTCTTATACGACAAATGAATTATTTTCCAAGTAAGATCACGTGATTGACTTAATTGGTAGGTACCAATCAAAATATGACTCTATAAGTAGAAAAAAATATCAATCTTCTTACGACGACTTAAAAATTATTGTGTTGAATTTCAGCCTAAACTAATATATTATTTTTGATTTGACTAAGAGGATTAACTAAAAAATTTGGTATAACTGCCTAGATTATATATAATAGAACATCTAATTCTTTAAAAGTATCTTTAGTTATAATAAACAATTGAATTCTATGTATAATGATGCCATTTCAAAAAATAAATAAATAAATAACTCGATCAAGTAATCTATTAAATTATTATAATTACACTAATAATTATTAAGATAATTGAAGAAAAATACTACTTACAAATAAAAGATATTTGACTTGTATGAAGTTGAAATTTCAATTAATTTAATATCAACACCTGTTGCATCATAGGTAACCATTATTCTTTCCAATTGGAAGCTAACACTTGACTTTTATGAAATGTTTATGAGATTGACTATATGTCTAAGAGGAGTGAATTAGGCTTAAGGAATTTTAATGCAGCGAAAATTTATCATTTAAAAACTTTTTAGCCTTTTAAAATAGTTTAAGTTTTTTGTAGAAAATAATTTTAGTCATTGATTAGAATTTGTAGATATCAGTTAAACAATCAATCCGACTAGTGATAAATAAAGCAGTGAAATCATAAGTAAATGAACACTGAAAAATTCCTAGTTTGGGCTAGGAGAAAAATTCCTTTCTCGAGCAAATTATCTTTGAGCTTGACTCCTAATTTGTTGTGAATGCAATGTCTAGTGATTCATTAGATTTGTCCAACTTTGGGTTAGGTATTAATGATTGTAAAGCTCTCATTTCTTAATTAAATGGTATTGTTTGTTTTGTCAAATGCTTAGTAAACCAAGCTACTCATTTTGTTGCAAAAGCATCTAGTTCCTTGTTTGATTCGATTTTATGGGAGGATCATGCCCTGCCTTTCCTTTCTAATTTTTAGTTGAAGATTCGCAGCATAATTTTCATTTTAGTATAAAAAAAAGATTTTAGGATCTAATAATTTTTTTTTTAAAAAGTACAAAAATTCCCAAGGCTATGTTCACTTGCATTTTGGGCACTTTTTAGAAAAAATTTTGGGGGAATGAATTTTTGGGAAAAAAATTGAAAAAAGTGCCAATCATTTATTTTTGTTTTGGAAAATTAGGAAAAATGATTTGAGAATGAGTTGTTGTTATTTAATGTTTTGGTGGGGGGACAAATTTTAGTATAGATATCAAATCAGTTACTTTTTTATTGGGTTTGTGGGGAGAAATTATTATTTTTTTAATGCAATATATAAGTATATTTATAGTTTGATGATGTGTGTGTATACGTGTATATATATGAAATAATTCATTTAGTTAATTAAACAAATTAATTTTATTAATATAAAATGTTATCTAACTAACTTGAAGCATTAAATAATTAATCTGTTTTTTGATAGATAAATTATGTATCAATAAACAAAATAATTATTTAAAATTAATTTATTAAATTAAATAGATTATTGTGTTAATATTTGATGATATTAATAAGTTATTCAATTTAATTAATTCAATATGTTATTTAATAAATAAATTATTTAGTTATAATATAAAAATGTTTAAATAAATTTAATTAATTTTTCCAAAAATTAGTTTATTACATTTGCAAATGTAAATTTTAGAATTTTTTAACTACTAAAATTTTAATTTTTTCATATATATAAGATATACATATATATGTAAATATGAATGAGTGAAGTGAGGTGATAAATAAATGAGTGGTGTGAAAGGTAAAATGAGAAAATGAGGGGATAGTGTGATTTTTAGGGTGTAGGATTTTTTGGAATTGAATTGGAATGGATTTGTTCGGTATAAAATTTTGATATTTTGGACAAAAGATTAAAGAATGTGCCTGCTTTTAGGGTTTATTTTGGGGGTTGGAAAAAATTCCTCCAAACGGCAAGTGAACTACAAAGTCTAACTTATTTTCAAAATCTTAACAAACTCTTCTAATTTTAACTATTTTAATTGCAAAATTACTATTTTAACATCTTATAACTATTAAGATTTTATTTTATCTAAATATTTTAATAATTTATTTTGAAAATAAAAATCTAATATCTTATAGGATCCAAAAATGTTATAAGATATAGGAGCTCACACTATCTCTTTTAAATAAATTTAGCCAAACACTCTCTTAATTTTATTGAAGTGTGCAAAAAAAAAAAGAAGAAGATATTTTGATTATTTTGCAAGTCCCTTAAGGTTATCTTTGACCTAATGGGTCTAATTTAATTGTCTTTACTTTTCTTATCCCCAAAAAAATTGTTTTAACTTTTTTTTTTAATTTATACACACGTTTATCAAGAATTTACTATAATTCAAACCCCAATCTTTCATTTATTTGTGTTAAGATGATTTCACTAGACCAGCAACTTGAATAATTAATTAATTAATTGTGAATATGTAATCAATTAATTTTAATTTTATTTGTAGTTAAAAACAAATTAAATTCAAACCGATTCGAGCAGCGATTGCGTCGGATTCGAGGACCAGCATTTGTTGTTTCGATCTCTGGCCTCATTATCCTAATTCTTGTGCCTTTATTTAAGATTCAACACAACAGCAATCAAAACAACCTTGTTTTCTAGTGTTGGAGACTAGGTTTTTATGTTTCTGTTGCATTTTCTTTCCTTGCTTTGACGCTTTTTTCATTTGAGTTTTGCTTGGTTAAAATCGAGCTCTTAAAATGACATTTTAGTTAATTTACTCTTTTTTTTTTATTTATACATACATATATTAGGAGTTTGTTAGAGTTCAAGCTTTTAATCTCTGATATTATATGAAAGACTTATGTCATTGAATAATAAACCACTTGATAAAGATAATTTACTTTCGAAGAGAATATATTAGGATGGACTCCTATATAAATTGCCCAAATTCTCTCCTTGTAAGCAAATTTAGAAAAAAATCAATCCAACTTCATCTTTCTCTCTTCTCAGTTCATTTTAATTTCTAATATCTAGTTCTCCATTTCAAATTCATCTTAGACAAAGAAAGACAGAAAAATCATAGCAAAATATGGCCTGGATTTGGACAGCGTTATCAGTGATTGTGTTTATTTATCTTCTTCAAGAACTGCTGAGCCTGAAAAACAAGAAAAAACTGCCTCCAGGTCCAATAGGGCTTCCAATTTTAGGCCACCTCCATCTGCTGGGAAAGAATCCCCACCAAGACTTATATAATCTCGCCCGAAAATACGGCCCGATTATGTTCATGCGGTTCGGGTTCGTGCCTACAGTCATCATGTCGTCGCCTGCCGCAGCGGAGCTCGTCCTCAAGACCCATGATCATGTTTTCGCAAACAGGCCCCACAACGAAGCTTCGAAACATATGGGCTATGGGCAGAGAAACTTGGCTTTCGGGCCATACGGCCCGTATTGGAGAAACATGCGAAAACTCTGCACCTTGGAGCTGCTGAGTAATCACAGGATCAATCGATTTCAGGCCATGAGAAAGGCGGAGCTGGGGCTACTGATTAATTCACTGAAACAGGCTGCTGAAAAGCTGGAAACTGTGGATCTCAGCGCCAGAGTTTTGGGCCTGATTGGGGAGACGAATTGCCTGATGACATTCGGGAGGAAGTATTCTGAGAGGGATTTAGATGAGAAGGGATTTAAAGCTGTGCTTATGGAGACAATGGACGTTGCTACGAAATTAAATATTGCTGACTATTTCCCATATATTGGGGTTCTCGATCTTCAGGGACTGAATCGTAAGATGAAGGCCCTGACCAAGATTTTTGACGGGTTTCTGGAGAAAATCATTAATGATCATGTTCAGAACAAGGACAAGAAGCAGACTGATGATTTTGTTGATACCATGATGGCTATTATGGAGTCCGGAGAAGCTGAATTTGAATTTGATCGCCGCCATGTTAAGGCTGTGCTCTTGGTAATTTGATTCTGTTTCTGTTCAAACATGTTCTTCCTTCCGGTATTAAATCATAAGAAACTGAATTTGATCGCACAAAACCAAAAATTTCAGGACTTGCTCGTAGCAGGGATGGACACTTCAGCAACAGCAGTCGAATGGGCACTATCAGAGCTCATCAGGCACCCACAAGTAATGCAAATACTCCAGAAAGAATTAGAATCAGTGGTGGGCATGGACCGCATGGTGGAGGAATCACATCTTGACAAGCTCGAATACTTGGACTTTGTGGTCAAGGAAACACTAAGGCTCCACCCCATCGTGCCCTTATTACTCCCCCACGAGTCCATGGAAGATTGCGTGGTAGATGGTTTCCTCATACCTAAAAAATCGCGAATTATGGTGAACGTATGGGCTATTGGGAGAGATCCTAATGTTTGGCCAAATCCTGAATCCTTTTCCCCTGAGAGGTTTCTTGGTAGCAAAATAGACCTTAGGGGCCGTGATTTTCAACTCTTGCCGTTTGGTTCAGGTAGAAGGGGTTGCCCTGGGATGCAGTTAGGGCTCACGATGGTCCGGTTGCTGGTGGCACAATTGGTTCACTGTTTTAATTGGGAGCTTCCAAATGGAATGCTGCCTGGTGACTTGGATATGTCTGAGCACTTTGGTTTTGTGACTGCTAGAGCTAAACATCTTATGGCCATTCCCAGTTATCGTCTGAGTGTGTAATTGAATAACTGACCTTTGTAGCATCTTTGGTACCAAATAAAATAAGATGCTACCAAATAAAATCACTTATTCAGGAATTGCTGGGTTCTTGTTGTTATAGATTTTTGTTATTGAGAACACCTCATAGTTGCAAGAAAGGGAATTTAATCGTTTAAATCAAATTAAATATAACAACTAATCGACTTAGGCGATTAATAAAACCAGTGATATTTGTAACAGATGCAAATATGATAAATAGTAATGAAGTTTAAGTAAGTAACACGACAATATATAATAGTTTTGTAAACCTACATCCATCAATTATTAAACTTTCACTTCTGATTCGAAACCTATCAAACTAATTAGAGGAGTTAGAGAATAAAATCTATACAATATGAGGACAGATGATTTGATAAATAAAAGAAAGTATAAACTTCCAAAGGAGAAATTCCCGGAAAACTGGAATAATAAACTCATAATCGAACTTCAAATTGGATAACAATAACAGAAGGAGATGCCCAAATCCAAAATGCTTCGCAATCAACTGATTAATGGTCTGATCAAAACAAACTTTAATCAAATACAGATAATCTTAATCTATAATCAAAATATATCAATGAATGTTTCATTTATCAAAAGTCATCCGGATAATACATGAGAAGATGCCATTGAGTGATAAGAACAAAAGCAAAGAAACCGTTGGAACTAAATAAGAAAAGAGCCACTTAGAAAATCTTTCTAAGTAGTGTGTCTATTTCCTTGTCTGTTTTGTTGTGGGCCTTTTTTGCTGGACACAGGCACAATCAATATTTCGTCCTTTGGTAGATGGTTTTGGTAACTCTTGGATTAGTTGGGGTGTTATGTTTTAAAATAACTCTTTTGTCTTGGAATTTTGTTGGTGATTGGTTCTTTTTTGCTGCAAGAGTTGTAGAAAAATTATATTTGGTCCTCTAATTGACAATATAATTATCTAACTGTTACAGGAGTTCCAGGTCAAGAAAAGAAACTAATAAAGATTCTAATTTAAAAGGATTTTAAACAGTTTTATAAAATTACTAATATTTAAATAGGTAGTGTAAAATTTACTCAAAAATTAATAAGTGAATTGAAGGATGATAATTAAGAGAGAGTGACATTTCTATGCTTGTTTTCTTAGTTTGACACTTAGGCATGCTTTTTGTTCCACCCATGCCTTGTTATTTTTAAGATTATTTAATTTTTAGAGTTTCTATTGAATAAAAAATAAAATCAACTCAATTGGCAATTCCTTTAGTACATACATAAGACAATCTTAATAGGATACAAATTTGTTTATAGAGTTATTGTTGATGAAACGGATTCCAGAAACGCCTAGAATCTTTAATGGCATGCAATAAAGTGGTTCTCTTTCTTTGTTGTATTGACTTGAATATGTCTAAACTCTATTGTTGATTTGAAGGTAAAACTAACAGTTGGGGTAGTTTGTTGGTTTTACTGTAGATATTCATTGCCAATACTTTAAGAAACATGTGTTTGAGGCAGTAATAGTTTTTCACATCCAAAAATGCCTTAAAAAGAGGTCTTGAGATGTAGCTTTGAAGTTCATGTAGCAGCCATAAGACTGGGCTTTGTTTTTGTGTATAGTCACACTAGTGTACAGCAGGGGATTCTAGTGCCATTTGTTTGGTCCTTCCATTTCAGGTTTTATACTACATATAACACCATTTGCATAGTCAGCATAATTTAATATAATAATTCAATATTATCACACGGGACTTACTACTGAAAAAATAAGATGCACTTGGGGCCAATTCTTGAAAACCTGTACTCATAGTTAGCTCTATTTGCCACATTGTGTCTTTTGTCTACATTAAGTGTGGTAGTATAAGAGAATAATTAGTTCAAAACAAACCCAAATTCCAAGGGCAGATCTTGAATTTGAAATAGACCAAAAGAAAAGAGGAGGGATGTGGGGTTCTTGAAACATTGGTCATCTTTCATCCAATATAATTAAGTATTGCCAATAAATTGTAATGGGGTCACTAGTTTTCTAGATTTGTATAGCTTTAGTACAGCAAAGTTCCCAAATTGACTTTTCACCTACATTTCCCCTTGCACACAGACACGCACTACAGAGAAGACCAATTCTGTCCTAATTAATAATAAAAATACCGCGCTAGCATTGATTTATATTTCAAGATAGCAAATAGACGAACCTAATAAAAGCAATGGGAATAAATAGTTCCGTAATTAAAAATGAAGTCTTAATAATAATGATATATTTTTTTGTTAGTATGTGATATTAAAGATTTTTAATTTTTATTTTTCAAAATTTTTATTTATTTTATTTTTTTATTAATTAATAGATTTAACCAAATTTAATAAATTATTTTAAGCATATTTATTAGTTTAATTATTGAGTATATAGTTTAAAATTATTGAAATTATATTATCTAAAATAATAGATATAGATTTTCATTTTTGATTTTACTTATTCTGTTTCTTAATTAATAAATAATTTGAATTAAATTTAAATTTGATGAATCATTAAAGTAATTCACACTTAAATTTATTAAAGTTAGATTATATAAGATAACATATTAAATCTTTATTTTTTTAATTTTTAGTTATTTTATTTTTTTATTATTAAAAACTTAATTAAACTATTTTAGATATGCTTACTATTTTATTATTGTTCAATATGTAATTCAAAACTAATTAAATTATATTAACTAAGGTTATAAATTTGGATTTTTAAAAAAATTAAGTTGATGGAAAAATATTAAAGAAACCACCCTCACAAGTTCAAAAATTTTACAAGTAGGTCCAACAACGATTTTTATCAATTTTGAATGGG